>JAZAYU010000001.1:7721376-7838876 GCA_038501625.1 Corbicula japonica | reverse complement strand
TGACTGTATTCTGACAAAGTTATGCCCCTTTTTCACATAGAAATTTTGTTAAGTTTTTTGTGAAAGTTGTGTTTTTCTCAGTAACCGTTAAAGATACAACTTTGAAACTTAACATAGTTATCTGACATCTCAATACAAATTATGTGGACAAGTTTCATTATCCCTGACTTATTTTGACAAAGATATGCCCCTTTTTCTCTTTGAAATTTTGTTAAGTTTTTTGTGAAAGTTGTGTTTTTCTCAGTTACCATTCAAGATATAGCTTTGAAACTTTACATAATTGTTTGACATCACAGTACCAATTATCAGGTCAAGTTTCATAACCCCTGACTGTGTTTTGCAAAGTTATGCCCCTTTTGACTTAGATTTTTGTTAAGTATTTTGTGAATGTTATCTGTTGATGCCAAATTGCCTGTTGACGCTTAGTTTGGTTTGTGGGAAGCTTATATCAACAGGCAGCTTGAGATTGCTACCCAGGTGTCTGTGATAAAGGTCAAGGTCACTTGCTAAATTTAGAAATTCAGCTTACCCTCAATAACTTGAGTTTGCTTTTACCTCTGGATGCCAAACTAAGTATATGAGTAGCTGATATCAAAAGACAGCTTGGGATTGCCACAGGTATCTGTGATCAAGGTCAAGGTCACTGTTGCTAAAAATAGAAATTCAGTTTGCTTTTGTATATTTACGCCGAACTTAATGTTGGTATCTAATATCAAGATGCAGCTTGAGATTGCTACCCAGGCGCCTGTGATAAAGCTCAAGGTCACTGTAGCTAAAAATAGAAATTCAGTTTCTGCTCAATAGCTTGAGTTTTCTTTGGCCTATTGACACCAAACTTGGTCTGTGGGTAGCTTATATCAAGACACTACTTAGGATTGATACCCAGGTGTCTGTGATAAAGGTCTATGTCATTTTTGCTAAAAATAGAAATTTAGGTTTCTCCTTATTACTTGGGTTAGCTGTGATCTATTGACACCAAACTTTCTTTGGGTAGCTGATACCAAGACACAACTCGGGATTTCTACTCAGAAGTCTGTGATCAAGATAAAGGTCACTGTTGCTAAAAATAGAAGTTCAGTTTCTTCATATCAGATATTTTCTTTACAAAAGTATTGTTGCTAAAAAAAGAAGTTCAGTTTCTTCATATCAGATATTTTCTTTACAAAAGTATAAGTATTAAATGAAAACCTGGTTTTCGGCGCGTGGCGACGATTTTTTCTTGTTAATGGTTTTTATATTAGATTTTTTAACGCTTTCCTCCATATACACATTGTTGTTTGGTGTTTTTTTTAATGACCAATTAAGTGTAGATCCATGCAATCTGATCTGGATCTGTACTGGTTGTTTCTTGATAAGAAATAATGAATGAATCTGAAAGCGAACAATGTAGATCCAGATTAGACAGCACAGATAGGCTTGCTGATCTGGATCTACACTAGAGTAGATCCAGATCAGCCTCCTCATTTGTGAAGTCTTCTCTGGATCTAGACTTCACATTTATAACCCTTATATTATTTCTGACAATGAAGCAAAAGGCATAGATACAGAGCAGACTGCATGGATGTGCAGGCTGATGTGGACCTACTATTGTCACTCGTGTGATAAATGATTCCAAGGCAGGGAGGGGTTAAAGTTGGCCCTACTGGTACCTTAAATGTGTTTAACAATATAAAACTGTGTGTATGTTCAATGTCTTCTTCAATGAAGTTATTTTTAATAACTGCATATATTACAACATATAATGTTTAACCTCTGTAATCATTGTTTGCAATTTTGCATTCCAATTATGAATGTTATAATTTTAAATCTCCTTTAAAAATAAAATTTTGTCAGTTAATTAAGTTGATTTTATCTTGAGTAAAAGTAATAAAAGACAGAAACTGTTCTTAAATAATTATTAAGATTTCTTTTTTAGCTTTACTTTTTTTTCGGATTATGTGTTTAAGTAAACATGAATATGAATTGTGGATGAATTTGCTATTAAAGCAAAACAGATTAAATGAAATTGCATTGTCTCAAAATTTAATGCAATATATCATATAGCATTTAATGTTGATTAATAAGAATGGAAGTTTTTTTACCCCCTTAAACATAGTTTATAGATATATAGGAGTTGGCTGTGGGTCTGTTACCATTCCTTTTCCACACATTAAGTTCAGAGTGGTTTAGCTGACCTGAAACAAGTTTAATTCCTGGGTGAAACTTAAAAATGTTCAGGTCATGTTTAATATTGGTCAGAATTCACATCTTTTGACAGACTTACTATTTCAACTTAAAATAGTTTTTCATTCTGTTCAGTTGACAAACTTAAAATACTTTGGAAGACTTGAAGAAGAATTTGGTCATTATCAGTTATCTTTTGAATGACTTCAGCCCTTTTTGCTCTTAAAGGGCAACAGAAAAGAAAAACGATCTAAATTTTATTTTAAAAAACAATTAGAATCATTTTGCGTTCACCCCATGACTTAAAATTAGCCTTTCAGGGGTTCCATTTGAACCGGGAGATGACCCTTTGACCCTTGAAATTTCCAGAGAACCTTATTTTGACCCCTAGGATTTTAGCTGAAGGGTAATTTTTTCCTTAAATTAGGGGTATTTTTGGCTTGAAATTGAGAAAACCCCTTAAATATGGACAAAATGACCCTTGAGATTCAGGAGCAAGTGGAACCCCTGCCATTTATACCTTGTCTGGATGATAATTGAAGAATTAGGGGGATTTAAACTGAATTTGGTACATGTATGTAACATTAAAAAAATTAAGTCAGAACTGTTTGAAAATCCACCATCATTTGGGAGATATACTGCCCCAAATTTCCTGAAAACCTGTTGTATGGGGTATCTGTTTTAAACTTAAACAATATTTGGTAAACACATTTTTGCAACATATTTTTGTTACATTACAAAATGCAGATCAATATCAGTTTTGTAATTGGCTCAGGTCGTAGATTTTACGTTTAAAAGTACGATTTGGAGGAGGAGAATAAATATAAGCTGTCAATTGATAACTTGTTTTCTCATCCTATCAAATATATATCCATGGCGTTTTATGTTATATCTCAACATATATGTATTATTTGAAATAAATACTGTTGAAACCAAATTACTATTTGACGAACTTTTCGAGTTTGAATAGAAAAATATCTTAATTTTGGGCCCAGATCATTTTCAGTATTAACTTTGAGACCATTGAGTTGCCTTTTGGACCACATCTCGGGATGGCATTAGTACATAAATATAAAATGCCCTATTTATCTAAAATAAGGTACTTTTTTAACAGTCGGTATTTTTTAGGTATTTGAATCTATGGGTGCGTCTCTTTGAACTCTTAGAAACTGAATACCGCCAGATATCAAGTTTAAATCTTTATAATGTATTACAAATACATGTAACATAATAAAATCAAATCATAACTGTTACATTTCAACTTTCAATTTTTATTTATATATGCATAAGTCTCACAAGACTTGTGCAACATCAGCATTACATACATGAACAACAGTAGCATATTCATGTCTAACTTTGAGAATCATTCGTTTTAGCAAAAATCGATAACGAATTTCTCAATGAATTTATATGAAGTTTTTTCTTTACTACAATTTTATTTCTTGAACAGTCAACCAATAGTACAAAAAATCTCCCGAATAAGATGGTTATTTTAATTTTAATTTATCTTAATGATATTTTGGTCTGTTTTGCCTTTGAATAGAGTCATCCTACTTTTCCTATTCGTTACATAGAAACTTTTAAGTAAGTGTTATTTTTTCGTTTATTCTTACATACTCATAGTTAATATCTTTTATCTAAATAAATAAGTTTAAAAATATCCAGGTTGTGTATTTTGAACAATAAATTTAGCTATAGTTTAAACAAATTTATTAAATTAATAACAATTTGGTCCTCTTAAGTTTTTTTAACACGACTACCGAATATTTAAAGGGAAAATTCAAGTCTCCTGTGGATTTAGCGAACGTTCCTGATGACTTCCGTTCTGCTAGGGGAGATAAGTGTTATTTGGCCATGTATTTTTCGGCGTTAGCTGTCTAAGCTCACTTTTGACCTAGTTTTTCGACCAATGAAATATTGTAAATAAAATTTATTATGCAGCGGGAAAATAAAATAGATTATTTTGATTGGTTATTAGTGGGTCTTGTTAATGATTACCGTAACGATTTTTATATTGTGTGTAAGTATTTACCTGGCTCTTATATGTTCGGGCATTTTCGTTTTAAAAAGCGTTAATTGTATTGGAGAAAAAGATATTAGCGGTATAAATAACCAGTTAAGTCAATTGATGGCTTAAATACGATTTTATATGGAATATTCATAGGTGTCAGGTAAACACTCGAGTACAATACACAGTGTAAAACGACAGAGAAGTGCAGATATTTCTGGTTCTTACTGGTTCCTTTCTAGTTCCTTTGATACTGATTGTTAATTTCATGTCCAGAAATGCAAAACGCCTTGGTGTAGTGGTTATCACACTCGCCTCTCAAGCGGAGTCCCCGGGTTCAATACTCGGGAGGGACACTTTCTTTTAAAGTTAATTTACGTAAAAGTTGGTAGATTTCGCTCTTGTAACAAGTTGTTATTATTTTCATTTATTGTATTTTAATGACATTTATTCATCATTAGTGCTAACTCTACAAGAGGT
The DNA here is from genome assembly GCA_038501625.1 of Corbicula japonica. NCBI lineage: Eukaryota > Metazoa > Mollusca > Bivalvia > Venerida > Cyrenidae > Corbicula > Corbicula japonica. Next base: position 7,834,225 of record JAZAYU010000001.1, on the reverse strand, counting down.
ATTTTATTGAAACTGAATATAAAGTTAATGTTAGACATTCTTCTTTAATCGACGTATTATCACCAGACGAAATTTTTGCACGGTCTTTATTTCTTTCTTTCTTATATATAAAAACCTTTTCCATCAACGCCGTTTATCTTTTTTAAAGATATTTGAAATTCTTGTTATTCAGTAAAAGGAGATTTGTTGTAGAGGAACAAGTAAAAATATTTATTTGAAGCGCCCTTGAAAATAAAATTCTGTATGTTCATAACAAGTGATGCAGAACAAGTAATTTCAAGTTATGAAATCATGATTTAAGATATAAGCGTTACCTTTGTAAACTAACATTTGGTTATTTTAGCTCGATTATAGTGTTCTTTGTATACTTTAATTAAGGGTTCATATTAAAGTTTTCAATAGCAATGCGATTTCTATATACAGAAAAAGCACAATATGTTAATTTTTAATTTATATCTTTGGAAGTAGTACTGGTTTTTAAAACTGTGTGATACCTTTAAAAATCATTTTTACAATAATTTACGTATTTATAGTTTTAATAATCAAAGTGACCATGTTCAACATCTTTTTAGATTCTTTTTAAATGTTGATATTGTACAATCCAACTATAATTCATTTGAATATTTTAAAAGTATTTAATCAAAGGAAAGTTTACTTATGCTTTACTTTTATTATTCTCAAAACGCAATGCTACAAATGCCGATTTCAGTTAGGTTTGTGCTGGCAACCAAAAACATGAAACACCATGCGCATCGACTGATGTTTTCGTTGAGAAGTAGCGAAGGAAAGTATTATTGACAATGTTCATTGTTCATCACGCCTTCAGGTTTCTTTCCTTAAAGCCACACCTTTCGTTATTGTTTCAACATCCACAAGGGGAATGATCAAACAGCGACAAAAATTTGATTGACAGCAAAACCTAATTGAGAAGTAAAAGCGTTTTTTTTTTTTATCGGAGCGCCAGTCCTAACAGTCGTCGCACGACAAAACTCGTGGTCGGCGTCTTGTGATGTGCTGTAGTGCAACAGGTGTTTATGGAGTTTGCTTATTGAAATCGAAATTTGTGGTATTGTTATTTGTCCAGAAAAATGTCTTAAAAGCGACAATGATATCACAACATAATCATAATTTCGGAAAACTGCTAATTTTGAAAGACAGAAAAAGCATAATGAAATACCCAACGACAATTAATGCATGTACACATTTGGTTTTATAATAATTTTTGACAACAAAAATGCGCTGATCTGACGTCAATCGCGCCATCTTGAAAATAACGACTTTGTTGGATGACGTCATGATGTCTGGGCGTCGTTCATTTTGTCGCGCCATTTTACCAAGCATGAAAAACTTACATATAATTCCTATAATATGATCTAAAATTTATGAAAATAGCCCTATATTCAGCAAAGTTATGAGTTTTTCAAAGTGTTGCCTTTCTTTTCGGACACCCTGTATGTTTCATGCAAGCAGAAGATTGCGGTATGTCAAGTTCTACAGTGTCCGCCATAGGATTAAATGCACTGAAAATACGCGGACATCCTTAAATGCTATCGAATAATTACATATTTGATAACATCGTGCTTTCTGATGAAAGCCAACAAGGTATTGCTGTAACCTTAATGTATTTGCACAGCGCTCATCGTGACATGGCATTTCTGCTCGTATAAATAAGTCCAAGGCTAAAACGTTAATATCTGAAACATGAGTTTTTATAAACATGCAATGTATTTGACTTCAGTCACGTATAAATAGGTTGTCATTAGCTGTTTGGGTGTACATCCCCAATGCACTAAGAGATTTACCTTTTTTAACTCTTAGAAGTGCAAAAAGTTCGGAAAAAGATCGTTAAGTATAGGTTATAGTTTATTTTGAGGCTTGTATGAAAATTAAACGGTCAGGCCCAGCGCAGCTGAGCCACCGTTTAATTTTTCATACAAGCCTCAAAATAAACTATAACGTAATATAATGGTTGAAATTATTTTTGAGCCAATGACAATGCAGTATTTTTCAAATATTTCGAACTTTAATTCTCATAAAGTCGCGCGTCTGAAATGTGTTTATTAAAGGTCGATTTCCTCTATAATATTGTTCGAACATTTATTGATAAACATGTATAGTTCGTCGACGATCTTCTACAGTGTTCAAGGAGGCGTGACTTAGAAAGCCTGAAAAAGGAAAATCTTATAAATATTTGAGCTTTGACTTGTTTGGCTTATGATAATCTTCTTAAATTTCGTAACTCTTTATTTCATATATACGTCTGTTATCACATAGGCGACCAGTTTAGATCAAGATCACCTAGTACAGGTGGTAGGACGTGGCAATGCATCCGAAGATAGTTAAGCGAGGAAAATGTTGCATTGGGATGAAAATGGCGGTTTAGTGGGCATTTTTTAAATAAAACGGATTTATTTTGCGAGGTAAGTCCCTTCATACTGTATTTAATTTAAAGTCCACCTGTGCATTCTGCGACCAGATGCCCAAGTTACCCTCAACGCTTTGTTTCAGGAACGCAGGTTTTGTAACAAAAAAGTTACTGAAGGTTTTATACAGTAAAGGTAATGTAAACACGCCAAAAATATGGTATTTTAGGCTGATCTTCAGACATCTGGGCACTTCCATATTGGGTTTTAGCATTTTATCAAGTCAAAATAACATATTCTTTTTTCTTCTTGGCTCGTCCACAATAAGCAAACCCCCACGCTCGAAAGAAAACATGACATGCCATTTTCTAGCATTCGAGTATTAAGACATTCCCTTTTTGGCATTACCTGGATATCTTTACTGAACGGGTTTCTCATAAAGCACTTGCTTATTCACAGATTTTTTTAAGGAGTATGTTCATTTTCTTGTTTATGTTTCTTATATATTAAATAAAGATCTGAATATTACCAGATTAAGTTGGAATATCATTTATGATGTATAATGCATAAATAAATACGACAATATTTCCAGTTTCTTATACATTTACAACACCATCGAGCACGCGCAAAATGACACCGTGGTAGAATTATTTTTTGTAAAGTATATGTGTACAGTTATGAAACTTTATTCTAAAAGCATTTTCCTGTTGTAGAAGTGACCTATTGCAAATTCAAAATGCAGTTATTATTTGGAGTGTAAACATGTTAAGCAATCTGAAGAATCAATGCTAACGTTTACCTCAAAGTTCGCGAGTGCAGGTGCCTCGATTTGCAGAATAATTTAATCGTCAGCATATTTAAGCAACACTTGTGTGACAAAATCACAGACTGGAAGTTAGCCATTTATGATTTTATTTATGTTGGAATTATTAAATATAGAACACTTAGAAGTTTCAATGAAACATTTTACCTTTTATCTATCAATTAATTGCAAAGTTACCTCCATTATTTCATATTTGCTATTGTCTCTTCAAAAAAGCAGAACGTAAGCGAACTTAATTATTAAACAGCACTATAACTAGTTATAATGTCATGTCATATCATGATCATTTTGTACACTTTACTTAAGCCAAACAACTGAACTTGGACACTATCTCACTAAAAATCTCTATCTTATGAAAAAACAACATATTTGTAACCATGCGCATATGCTAATTTGTAAATGTATTGTTTTAAATGAAAACACATTCAGTAAACATATCCATAACAAAAAAGATCATGTTATTTAATCAAATCTGTGAATAAGCAAGTGCTTTATGAGAAACCCGTTCAGTAAAGATATCCAGGTAATGCCAAAAAGGGAATGTCCCAATCCTCGAATGCCAGAAAATGGCATGCCATGTTTTCTTTCGAGCGTGGGGGTTTGCTTATTGTGGACTAGTCAAGAAGAAAAAAGAATATGTTATTTTGACTTGATAAAATGCTAAAACCCAATATGGAAGTGCCCAGATGTCTGAAGATCAGCCTTAAATACCATATTTTTGGCGTGTCTACATTACCTTTACTGTATAAAACCTTCAATAACTTTTTTGTTACAAAACCTGCGTTCCTGAAACAGAGTGTCGATGGTACCTTAGTCATCTGGTCGCAGAATGCACAGGTGGACTTTAAATTAAATACAGTATAAAGGCACTTACCTCGCAAAATAAATCCTTTTTCTTTAAAAAAATGCCCACTAATCCGCCATTTTCATCCCAATGGAACATTTTCCTCGCTTAACTATCTTCGGATGCAGTGCCACGTCCTACCCCCTGCTAGTAAATCAATTTCATCTGATCAGTATTTTACACTTTTTTAAAGGGTAAAATGGAACTTCCACGGTTGAAACCTTATTACTCAAAGCAATGATAGACTGCTATACAGGTTTTTTCCTCAGAATCATTAATGTTCACATGGTTTTTTCAGATAAAGAAATTTCATAATTCACTTTCTAAAATATTCTCTCAGTATGTTTACGGGCCATTGAATGACAAAACTACTTTCACTTTGACTATTGATTTTTGCATCCCCATATATGGTTATTTAGGCGGCGACTGTTTTGTCAGTACAAAAATAATTTCGATCATTATATAATTATAATATATATAATAATTGCCGCGGTTTAATAAAAGGGAATAGATAGGTATAATGGAATGAATGCTTCAATGATTGAGTAATTTTATCATAAATAATTGACTATTAAATGAAACTCCTTTGAAACTGTATCAAATTGTAAAAAAATCTTCCATAGAAACTACTGTGCTTGAAAATGTTAATTATGAAATGACTTTCATAACGCAAATCACGCATTTGCTGTTTTTGCAATGAATGTTCAACAGGACAAATGCATTTCAACTCGTATGATTTATGACGTTATCTATTAAGTGTTAACAACATTTATACTGGGAGGCTGAACATATTTTTAAACCAATGTTGAATAATGTTTCACTAACCATTTCAATAATTTTGACACTCTTTGCTTACAGCGATTTGGCATATAAATAGCACAGAAATAATTTAAATCAGCTAAATGCGAAATGCAATATAAAGAAATATTGAGAAATAAAGCGTAAACGATAACTCTATTTTTTTTTAGGAAATTCGAACTTAAAACGAAAAACCGTTAATCAATTTGGTCCCGTTTAAAAATAAATTTGGTGGCAAAACTATAAATGCAGCGAATAGACGAGAACACTCAAGGAAAAATATCTTTTGTATATATACTAAGCAAAAAAAGAAATCTTGCAAGTTTTTTTAAATTCAAAAAGTGTCTTCAGTGATTCTCTATTTCATCATTCATTTAGTTTGTGGTATTTGCAAATATCTGGATATTTGATCAAGCGGAGAGATGTTGTTACTTTTTCACAAAGATCAAAGTTATCTCATCTTTTCTTAATAATGATGAGATCGATAATGTTTAACATATATGTCTCAAACAGATTATTTGACTATCAGATTTAGACGTTTATGGATCGTACAGAAAAAAACACATTCTTTAAAGTGAACTGATGTATCGAAATAAGATAGAGTTACTAAAGTATCCGTTTTTTGCAAAGAACCTCCCGTTTATTTAAAGAAAGAACAAAACCTAACGCTTCGTTAATGTACAATCACCTTAATTTTGTTCTTTATTTTTAGTAGATAGATAGGGAATCGACCACTTCCAAGATAAACATGTTGGTGATCAAATTTCTCCAGATATTTGCATTCACTGTCATCATTAATGTAAACGGAGTTATGTTTTTGTCAAGTTTACATTTTGGCGCAGTATATAAAAATAATTCGCGATATATTTAGAAATTTAGCAAAATGTAGCATGTTGTCAGTTTATTGACAACTATTGAAACTGTGACTGATAGATTAGAGATACGGGACAAGAATCGTTCATGGGAAATATCCAAAACAACAACATCATAATACTGCATTGTACAAAGTCATTCGGACCAATTGCAAAATTAGCGTTAACATTTGAAAGTTTAGCTATTGTGCTAGTTTGCACTAACGTAACATACGTATTTAGTGTATTACATACATAACCCTAAAAAGATGAAACTTAAGTCAGAAACTTACCTGTAGGATTTTTATTTGTAACCAAACTTAGGCAATAATACATGTTTCTGAAAGCTGCATGATCAAACAATATAAAACAGTGTGTTTTTCATAAAAATCACACTGGCAAATGTAATAATTTTACCATAATCTTATATGTTACCATATCGTTAATTCAAACATAATATTCATGTTTTGGGATAAACAAGCATAAAATATAGAGTTTAATTAAATTATTGAGCTTTATAAATGTAAATGTTCTTGTAACTTGCATGACTTCAATTTTTCAACATACATAACATATGTTACTTATTAAAATAAGGCTGTTTTTCTTGTGTTTTATTCGTTTTTTGAATGATGCTAGCTGATATCTATTTAAAGAAATTAATTATGTGTGCTCCGTTTAATGTTCTGATGTTGTTAGCCCTGTACAGATTTCTAATTATATTGACAGTCGTTTTTTACTAATATTACTGATTGAATGAATTATTTTCTCTAAAACTGATATTGTTGTACAAATAACTGAACACGTTTACAAAACTGTACCACAACTATGCAATCATTTTAGATAAAACTATAAAATAATAAAAGTAAGTAATTTATAGTGTATACTATGTAATGTTATGTGGTTAAAATGTTAAAGTGTTTAAGCTTGTCCATTTTTAACCTTCACATCTCCGTAACATACAATTCTGAAGTTACAATATTGACAAAGTACAATGCATTTATGAATTAAATGATTAGAGGGAAATTCTAAAAAAAATAATTTTTAGAATTGGTGCCAAAAAGTGAAAAGACAAGAGATAAAAATATTGCTTTGAAAAGTGTTACAAACAAAACTAATTAAAATTAATTGTATGTTACCTAATTATTATTATTATTAATTATTTAATTAATGTTTTTAGAAAGATGACTTAGAATAAAGAAAACAAATTTCTAAACCTTGTTATAGTTTGTATCTTGATTACAGTAGAGTCATTCATAATGTGAATATGAACTTTCTATAAACTATATTTACTAAAAACAAAGTTGAAAGCACCAGTTCTGGTCTTTCAGAGCAATAAAGACTGATATTACGGTTAAAAACATGTGAAATAAGAAAAATAAATTTTCCTAAATGAATCATTATTTTTTCCATTCTTCAAAGAAAGCTTAAGAATTAGTTAAGAATTCCTTAAGATCTTTGTAGAATGTTATTTTTCTTAAAGACAAATAATTGTTAAAGAGAAACATCCTAATTTGAAAGACAATCTGTGTAATGCAAATGATGGTAAGCTAATAGACACGTTAACAGAACAGAACAGAACAGAACAGAACAGAACAAAACTTTATTTACATCTCAGGCATACAAGTATGCAGCATGAGGAACTGTACTTTAAGTGCATATTTACATTGACGTGATCACAATAAAACAGTAACTTAACAACTACACAAAGAGACTAAGTATTTATACATGTAACAGAGAAAGAGCGACAATGTACGACGGGGAGGTGATGAGTGAAATATTGGGGTTAATTATTAATGTATCATATTTACAGTAGTTAATATAGTAATAATTATAGTAAATTTAGAGCAAGTACAACGATGACAACAACAACAGCAACAACAACAACATCAAATTAAGATAATAATTAAATAAGTAATACAATTATAGCATAAATATTTGAAGAGAGCTAAAAAGCAAAATGAAACCGAACGGCTTTACCGAAACGAAAATTAAAGCCGCTTCGAAGATATTTACATAGTTCTTGACATTAAACAATGATTGAGAACGAAATGACTTTAGCGAAACCGAAATAAAGTCATTCCGAACCCTTTTTGAAATAACACTATACACGTCTTAAAAAGATATAGGTAAATCGTTGTTACAGTGCATGTACGTACACACACCCACAGCAACAAGTCTGGCAAAGAGAGAGTTTTGCAGCTGCTATGTGCACGCACATGCCTGTACGAGTACGCGTGTGTTTTATTGTACAATGTAAAATAAGAAAAATCACAACGTTAATTAACTTTGACTTATGTATAATAATTTTTTAGGTAAACATTATTATACTTGAGTTAAAAAATAGCTATATAATGCTCATGCTGTTTCAATGTTTTACAAATTCTACACTGAACCTTAGTATTTTAGATGAATAAAACTACTTTGAAAAACATTTATAACATCAGATAATTTAATCAGCTAATTTGTGTAAAGTTTAAATTAAGTAGCTTTTAATTTTGTTATAGATCAACTTTAACATAATATAATATCATATAAAAATATTTATCAAAATGTTAACTAATTGTTTGCAGTTTCTTGCTTTTCTTTTCTTACTTTTTTTGCTGATTATTAAAGTAAAAATTGGTAACATATTATAAGATGATAAAAGACATCAATAGAACAATTAAATGATAAAAAATGTTAATTTTGTTTATTCTTTCTTTTCTACATTTTGTTAGAACAAATTAATGTTATCTGTCTCAATCGAGCCTAGTTTTGTCTCGACACAAAACGTTTATCGTTTTGTGTAAGCGGGAGTACTGAACGGTATCGCTCTGTGTAGGAGATTACTAAACATCAGCCACCAAAAATGACTTAATGATACATCAGCCACAAGAATTGAGCTTAAACCTCAATTTTTTGGCGATAGAACGTTTTCTCATGAACATATTTTCCAGAAAATTAAAACAATCCATTTTGGACATATTTTGGCGTAAACATGCTTCATAGGGACATATGTCTAGCAGATTTTGAAGAAAACAACAGATTTTCGCGAGGGAAAGCAAAAAAAACCACAACAAACCTTGCAAGGTTTTGTTTCAATAACTTTTTTGTTAGGACAGCTAGGAAGCTCAAATAAAAAACCGAGTCAAGCGTTAACATCGCAGATCCGAATGGGATATGTCATTAAAGGAAATATTTGAATATAGTGTGCTTACCGTGTGAAAATATTCCAACAGGTATCAAACTTTCCCGATTTTTTCCGCCATATTGGAAATCAGCCACCAAATTCCTCGCTTAAAGTACGTCAGCCACCATTTAGGCTGAACCCCCTGATTGAGCAGACATGGCAACCTTTTTAAGCATGTGCATGGAACTTAAAACAGCAAAGAAATGCGCGTTATGGTTAGTTGATAATTTGCAAACATTGATGGTGAAAATATAGTTTTACTACATTTATATCCGCATGCGAATGAAAAAATCAGATGGGCCGCATAATAACATCCCTTGGTTTGACAGCTAGAAGTACAGTAATAAGTGAAAAGCATGTATAATTAAACAGTATAAATTGAGAAGGCTGTACCGTTCCCTTTAAATGAAGCGCAAGTGTGCCTTTTTGCTACACAGAGTTCTTATATTTCAACAAAACGATGGTAATGATGTTGTCGTTGATGAGGCTGTTGTTGTTGTTGATGATGATGATGATGTACAAGAAATAAGTACTTACCGCAACTCATTAACTATTTTAATTTCTTTAACATTTCAACATGATTATTATTGTAACTTAAGATTCAAATGAATTGTGTGGATGTGCGTTAGGATAGAATACTAGTTGGTAGCAGCATTAGATGATCTGTTATTATATACTTAAATTAAACAAACAAAAGGGTGACATTATTTGCGAATAGAAACGTGGTTATAGCGGTAAACTTGATTCACAAAAGGTGTCCTATGCCAGCAAGTCATGTCAAAGATGGTAGTTTCCCCATTGGGTCCACATGTAACCGTCTGTTACCTCTTCCTTGTAGGTTATATCACTCCTTTCGTAAGACAGACCTTGCTTGGAAAGGAGGGTTGCTTCGTTCTCTTGACCTTATTGGCCATGACCTTGATGTCAACCGGGTCAGGAGAGGTGATGTCCGTGTCGTCTGTTCTTGTTTATGACATCTTCAAAACACATATCAGACCATTCAGGTTAAAAAGTTTATTGTTGACGTTTTGTTGTGTATTCATGCATTTTCAGTAAAATGATGCAGTTTAGTTTGTGAAAGTATCCGAATATGAACTACAAAATTTTAACCACAAAAACATGAATTTCAATTGCATATAGTTTCAATTATAAGATGCCGAAATATTTTCAACATGAAAATAGAGGTCTTCACGTAACGATGGTTTGAAGATACCTCGATAAACTCTTATTTTTTAAATTGAAAGGTTTGTTACCGTAATACACGTGCATTTCAAAAGCTTACTCAATCGACAGTTTCATATTTTGTGCTAAATATACTAATCTTATATATTGCATGTTCTTTATCTAAACGGTTTCTAGAATGCTTGCATGTATGATGTCGTTCCTCTGTATTTATATACTTAAAGAAATTAGAAACGCAACTTCTTTAAACACGAAATATATTATAAAATATAATATATAAAATTATCTGACCAGAATTCTTTCTTTTATGTTGAGCTGAAATACAGTTTCCATCTTTAAATGGATATTTATATTCTGCGTAATATATACGACATATGTTCCTATGATTTTCTATTCATGTTCCTATGATTTTCTATTCATGTTTCTAAGCGCTTTACAAACATGTTTGCAGCCACCAATGTTGTTTACAATAACGAAACAATCATGCATTCTCAATAAGGCGGTGCAAAAAACATTCCTACCTGTTGCCATATGGTGGAATTGCGTCGTCGGAATTGCAGGGCTAGGCGCTGTCGCCGTGACGGTGCGGGTTCGCTCCCAGTTAGAGACAATATAATTTAATCTTAAACCTGTATGCATTTGTTGTAATGAATATTTCAGGAAGAACATCAACCCAACAGATTGTTTATTGTGTGCGAAATCAAAGATTCCCGTATCCAGAGACGGGATACCGACTGAAATGTGCCACTGTCCCTCAGCAGCGGACTGTAAAGCTTGTGAACAAGATATCAAAGCTCGCCTGGAGGGACCTCTGTAACCATGGAAAAGTAGGGTTAACTTAGACTACAATGTGCTTCGAAACGCCTTACCGAGTTAAAAAAAATCATCTGATACATTAATTAACGAATATGAGTTAAAAGCATCACGGCTAAGTATGTGTAATAATGCTAAATATTGTATTGCGACTTTCTAAGATGATAAAGTGTTGAAAACGAACATATAAACTTTTCCAAGAGGTTTATTAAAACAACATAATCATTTACCACATATGCAATATGGTGTCGATTGATGCCATAACTTGCCAGTCTTACTTGTCCCTTATGACCGTTGCATCATAAACCACAATATTGATTTGTCTTATATAAACATTCGACCGGAACAGTGTAAAAAGATTATCATGATTTGTCATGTTAGGTAAATTACATAACTGAACCAGTAAAACAAAATTTATTTGTTGTATAAGTCAAAAGTAGTTTGAAGAGCTTCTCCTAGTAACTAACAATGCACTCATCTTCAACCTGGTTTAGACTACTGTCTGGTTGTGAATCAGGCAATAAAACAGTAGTACCTGCTAAACAAACCGCTTATTCTACCAGTTAACCAAACAACATTCCGATCTGCCCAATCCTTAATACAATGATTCGGGATTCTGTTGCACGTTATGACGTAAGATCAATGTATCAAATGCTTTCTGTCACATTAATTAGTATTTCAGTTAATTTTAAACTAAGCAAAGTTTTATTTCTTAGTCCGCAACTTGGCTGTATTTGCATCTTTTCTCTGCCGATGCGGAAATCCCTGAAGAAACTTAAATTATTTGCTGGTAATGTATGAGATTTTCATGTCTGTGCCTGGAAAGTCTAAGAATTTGAATTCTTCCGGACACCAATGTTAGAAAACTAATTAATTGTCGACATATATTCGAGACCTGATAAAAAATCGGACAGTGGGATAGTTCTAGTTTATAATTTTTCTGTCATAGTCTGATAAATTTATAAAGCAAATTAAGTGTCGGCTAAATCTTCCTTCCGGAATTGCGCAGATGGCTTTTAGTAGTCCTTGAGCATTGCAGTCACATTCAAACATTATGGTTAAACTAACCAATAATCACTGTCAGTCATGTTTTGTTGAACAAAATTTTGTTATATGGCGATCACGTGGTGGCGATGATCCGACACACGTTGGTATGAAACTTTCAGAAATTTCATAATTTAATGAATGTTAAATTTCATAATTATGCCCTTGGACTTTAGTGTGAGTTGAAAAGAAACTTTTATATTACGTATTCTGTTAACAGTATCGTCACTACGAGGACGAGTTACTACAATACAAGTCCTGGAGCATGATCTGGGTCGTCATTGCTATTATACCATTTGGAATGCTTATCATAGAATCTGGCATGGACCTGAACTGGGCTTTCTTGGCATCTCAGGTCTTTATAGCGCCATTTCTAGTTCCGCTCTATTTCACCATTGGATGGGCAAGAGCCACTGGCCGAGCCATAATTTCCGGTAATTTTGTGGAGTTTTTTTAACTTGTAAGGGTCAAATAATTTTATCGCATCTGTCTGGTTATCTCGTGCTAACTATTGACATCTCCATAGGTCTTATTCCTCCGTATTAAGTAATGTCCCTATGTCTTATAATGTCTCTTTTATTTGAATGATCTCCTCTATTTATATACATGTATATATTAATATTGGCATCCATCACGCAATATCCTCCGTCAAGTTATCGATCTTCTTCTGTCAAAGTATTTTCCTCTTCTAATCTTCCTTTTGTCTTATTGTCTGCATGAACAAATCTATTTGTTACAACAAGAATGATAACTCCTGTTTCACTATTTTTTCGATTTATGTCCCTTTCAAATGACTTTAATATGCAACTTAATGTTGCCTATAACTTCGAAAGACTTGTCCAATTAACTTTATACTTGGAATATATCATCACGAAATAAAATCATCTCTGACACGTGAATGATAACTCCTGTTAAAGTATTTTTGAGTTATGCCTCTTTCAAAATACTTTAATTATAAAGTTTATGTTGCCTTTAACTTTTAATGTACTTGTCCTATTAACTTAGTACTTTGAAAATATCATCTAGATGAAAAAAGTCATCTGTGACAACAAGCATGATAACTTCCGTTTAACTATTGTAAGAGTTTTGCCCTTTTCAAATGACCTTATTATGAATTTTTAGGATGCATTTTACTTCTTAGGTACTTGTCCTATTAACTTAATACTTGATATACATGCTCTGGATAAACAAATCCATTTGTGACAACATAAATGATTACTCTAGTTGCGATACTTTTGAAATATGCCCCTTTCAAATGAGTCTAATAATGAAACTAAAGTTACTTTTTACTTTGACAGTACTGTTCCCTAAAACCTGGAATATGTCATCAGCATGAACACATTCATTTGTCACAACAAGAATGGTAACCCCTGTTTCATTAATTTTGAGTAATACCCCTTCCACATGACCTTTATATGGAACTTAATGCTGCATATAACTTTGACAATACTTGTCCTGTTGACTTACTACATTTGTGTTTGAAATATTTCATCTGCATTCACAAAACCACATGTGACACCGAGAATGATAACTCCTGATAAACTTTTTTTAGTTGTGCCCCTTTCAAATAACTTTAACATGAAATCTTATTGCTTATAACTTCGAAAGTATTTGTTCTTTAAACATAGTTAAATGGCATATGCTTTAATGAAGTTATATCTGTTTTGAGTTATGCTCCTTTGAAGTAATTTTAACCATTACTTTATTTTGATCATTACTAGAATATAAAATAAATATAATACCTGATCAATTATTATAATCAGTAATTAAGTAGTATTGCAATGCAACTTTAATTTCATCTTTTGTCATATATGATAAAACATAGTCCCACAGTTCAACATTTTGCAAGCAGGCGACGCATGGTTTCCTCGGAAAACCAAATTTCAGTTTAGACAGTTAATCATTTATTTACAGGAGGCGTGAGTGGTCGTGTGTGTTCAGTGACTGGAATGCTTGGCTATGGATCAACGTATGAAGGGGGACTGTCCGATTTCTTCACGAATATTGCCCAAGACTACTCCCTGTTGACCGGTCTTCTGGCCGGTTTTGTTATTAGTACCGTAGTTTCTGTTGCCATCTACCTCTGGGACAAAAGGTCAAGGTCAGCTGATCTGCTAAACAAAGAATTTCCTACAGATATATTCGAAGGCGGAGGAGACCTCATAATAAAAGAAAATCTGGAGATTCTTGAAGTCGAATGGCTAAACATAATGAGTATCGATAACCCGTTAAATCCTTATAGATCTATTTATTAACAAGAACTTAAATCTATCAACGCCGGGAGGATTCTTGCCATTCATCACATGAAAAATATTTTTAGACATACCCGTCTTGTGTCGATTGTGGGTGTCGTCATCAGTTTCGCCGTATTTCTGATGGTGGTACCAAGCTTTGCCTTAACCCAGGAGATTTTAACGGAAGTACAGCTGGGAACCTAGATATCAGTTTGTCAACACTGGTGGCTTGGTTGCAACGGGGTTCGTTGTAATTATACCGCCTATACAGGAAGGGGTACAGATATGGCGGGAGTACAAGAGGAACAAATCCCTAATCAAGGAGAACAATGAGGACATTGAAGTTAATGTAAACATTGATTAACGAATGTAATACATGTTTTAAATGATGAGGTATTTTACACATATACCTTCAATATGAAAACGGTGTGTAAAATCAAGCGAGTCGACATAAATAGACGTCAGAAAAAAAAACGGTTTGTAAAATACTTAACTCGACATAAATAGACAATAGGCAGAAAAAAAACACAACATGTTTTGTTATCAATATTCAAGATCAAACAAACTACGGCTAAACCTTTAATGCATTCCTTCTGGATTTATCCATCCGTAATTTAGATCTTGTGAAGTTTTTGTTCTTGTGTATAAATAATTTACAAAAAGGTTTTCACGAAAAAAAGAATGATAGAACACCGTTTTCCTTTGGAAATCCACCAAATGTAATGATACATGTATATTATGATACATATTTTCCATTTCTAAAGTTACATATTAATAATGTTTTTTTTCAGCCTTCTATATTTAAATATTAAAAAAATGAAATATGCCTATCAGGAATCACCACACTCACAAAACGCAGCCATCCCACGCAGCGAAAAAGAAGAGAGGAAAAGAGAGCATGTTTGTTATAAGTATGTCAAATAAGACGCCACAAACATTAACGAAAAAGAGAACATTTGGGGTTACCGCCTTAGAACGGTCATTGGCAAAACAAATTGCCACTCGGGGTTTAAACCAGTTCTAGAGTGCACAAACCTTACACTTGCCCCAACAGGTTCTCATATCAACAAACAAGTATAAGTTGTCTGTTTTATTTTTCAAAATTATAAAATAATATTTGGTATCAAAATGTTTCTTATTGAGAATAAGACAATTATGTTTAATTTAATTTAAAATAAATGAGTTTTAATACATTTTTAACAAAAGTATTATTTTGTACATTTTTAAAGAAATTGAATTCTTAATTTTCTTGTTTGACCTTTGACACTTTAACAGTGGTATCTAGATTTTGTCACCTATCGTTTATGGCTTTTAATATTTTATTTCTATCTTTTTATAAGTAATAATAGGTGACAATCTTAAAGCTTCCACTTCCCATCCCGGAGCTCTGCACAAAGCCACAACTGTCTTATAGAGTAATGAACAAATCTGGCACCAGGAAAAGGCTTCAGTACAAAAAAACCTTTCCTATGTCTAGCTCACTGCATTTCTCTCTCTTAACAGGAAGATCAAAATCAAGACCTACTACAAATATCCTGTTGAATATGACCTTAAAAACAGAAATATTACTACCACCTTTATTTGGGTTCCAAGTCATATAGGTATATTTGGAAACGAAAAACAGACCAGCTGGTTAAAATAGGAAGTAAGCATTACAAAAAATTCAATAAGTCAATGAGAAGCATATAGCTTTATTACAAAGTAAAGGCACTTTTATTCAGAATGGAAAATCAAAAATTATTTACTGATCTAACGTGTCTTACTGTACGCAAAATAAAGATACATTAGTAACATTAATTTGTGCAAAGTATCATTGAATTGCATTATACCGTTATTGAGATTTTGATAATTTTCTTTTTTATTGATAAGTGTATAGGGGAGAACTGTAATGGGCCCTTAATCTCCCAAATCAATCGCATGTGTATATGACGATGTTGCTTTGCGATTATCAAGTCACAGTTTGACTAAAGTCCCGTAAAACACTAATAGCAAAAAATTGCCTTATTTAATCTCCAAGAGCAATGGCACGAGTGTGTCACAATGGTGCTTTGAAATTATCAAGAAACAGTGTAGCAGACTTAGGTCAGAATTCTGGGACACATTAGCATAAATTAACCAATTAATAACAATTAGGTAGTATTAATAAAGTCTCGGGCGCCCGCGAGATTGAAAACACTTTCAATGCGCAACAAACCCAATATCATTTAGAACAAGGGAGAGATCAGACCTAAAGGTCTCAAATCTCAAGCATTTCAGCCAATTAGATCCTTGAGATTTGAGACTGGTTTCCATGCTCAGTTTTATAACCTTGGGCCCTGCCTTAAATGTAAATAATTTTATTTATATTACATAAAATACTACACTTCATTATTCCTAATGTCATGCACTTCTTATTATTGTTTGTATAATGTCGATAACTTAATAGCTCAAAGTCAAGGGAACAGATAAATATAAAGCACAATGATAAAGTAACATTGTAACGAGTTTAAATTAATAAACCACAAAAAACTACAAAAAACCATCAATCATGAGAACTAAATGAATGAAAAATACTTTAAAATAAAAACGCATTACTACTCTACTTTATCTATGAAACAACTTTGCAAAAACTGAGGATTTGTTTTCGTCCACAAATATAGGCAAAAATATAAAGCTGTAATGCTCTTCTTGAAAAGCTATGTCCTTGACAATCACTGATGTACATACCCATGTTACAAATAGTTATATGCATAAAAACCTTTTGTATATGTTATGTGTTACATGATTTATATAAACCTTAATAGATCAGCAAACGTAGGGCATTTTTATATAAAAACCAATGTCCAGAGCATAGTTAGGATATAATAGGAGGTAATTTGGAAAACCTTTCACAAAAATCACTTCTACACCTCTCGAACATTTTTATTAATTGTATACATTTTACAGAATCTTTAATATTGTTAGTAGAGGAAAACAATTATGGGCTATAACGTCAATCTCGTAAAATGTACGCAGAAACTGAAGGAATTTCTCTTTTCTTATAAGTAAAATAAAGGTAGCAGTGTTACGTAAGTTTCTTTGATATACCATGTGAAAACCTGTGTTTCTCTGGGTTTTTTTAAATAGTTTATAATTATGCACTGTGCATTATTGGAAAAAAACATAAAAATCTCATTCATTTCATTATTTCAAAGATCGAACTTGGCCAACACTTGATAATCTTCTACTGAATGAATAGAAATTCTGAATTAATTGTTTTAGTAATAAGAAGTTCCTGAACTTTTTTTCATTGAAACAGGCTTACAACACTCTGTACACTACAATAAAATGTCTCCGATGTCAATCGCATGATACAATATCACTTGTCAACACCAGCATCTCTTTATTTTTAATGTTTAACGTAAGAATTATCTTTCTGTCTTGGAACAGTTAAACATAATGTATTGTACTTTATAAAATGAATTAAAACATCAAATCGGATTGAAGTTCTGTGATGAAAATTTTCTGTGGATTTCTTTGCATGTATTTTAGGCATCTTTGAGTTTCTTTTGCAGTGTTCTCTATGACCTTTAAAACTTGATTACGTGGAATTCCGGAACGCCAAAGTTTAAAGGCTTTCAAATTGGGTTCAAAATATGTGCAGCGATTATCAATGTATGCATAAATGTGCAATCAAATATAAAGTATTGCAATTCATGCTTTTAATGATATGTATAAAACCAGCTGTAAATTTTGATTACGCACTAAATAGTGTTACCATATTCGGAGGAGGTAAAGATCTCTTCGAGCAGTATTGCCGTTTTGCCAACAATCTTTTATTACAGCATCTTTTAACACTGGCAGAACTTTACAGTCCAAGATACAAAGTAAACATTTGGTTTATTTTAGGCACGTTTCTAGAGGTCCGATAACCCTTTTTTATTGGGAAGGTTCTGGAAACCTGCTGAAAGGTGTTAGCCATAAATGTAACTGATTATATTGATTTCTGATTGTACAATACTTATATTTCTCAAAGTTTGCTAAGCACCAAGAATATTTGTGTACATATCTTTTGTTATATGCCATTTATAAGTTTTATTTGTGATTAGTAATTCAAAAACCAATATATTTTAGCAACTGTGATGTGTTTCAGGGTTTATGTAGGATTTGAATGGGATGATTTTTAAGATGGATATGTTGATGATTGTTTAAAAAAAATCAAATTTTTCTGATCTATGGATGTCTGTATCCAATAAATGCCTTCTAATCTCCACATATACCATTATTCAGTAATAAACATTCAGTCTTTTAAGTGAAAGTAATGACTGAGTACCCTACAAATTTCGGGTACATGTATGCAGCTTAAGGTAAACACTATGAAAATACAGGCTTACTTCCTTTGCATGACAGTCATTCAAGGTGATATGTACACTGGAGACCTTCTCGGGACATCACTAAACCGTTTCCAACGTAAATATATACTCGTATAAAATACATTTCCATTACTGTTTATGAACAGGCTCAATCAAACCGAGCCTGCAATATTTTCATATTTGTCGTATTCGATGGCTTTAAAAGTTCCATTTTCAACTATTTCAATAAAGAAGCGTTGTTTGTGGCGTGTGGCGGCTGTAAAAAGTCTACCCGTACTTTCAATAAGTGCTGTTATAAATTACGTCCTTTGAAGATCGCTGAGCACGATACTTATGTACTTTGTTAATAATACTTCTAAAATAATCTTTGTTTTAATATTTCGGCCATTTTTAAGATGGGTGGTTACAATTTCCCAGTCAATAAAGATTTGGATATTGTTCAATTACCCCAAGGATATACTTCCTGCATTTAAAATTTTGCCTCTGGCGTTTTCTGTGATATGCAGGATTTATATTCTAAGATCCTCTGTCAAAGTTTTAGTTCCGCCCATTGTTTTTCACGTTTAGAACAAACTCATTCTTTTATCTGGGGACCGTACGCCACTGGACATGGAATGATATTAATCTGAAAATACCGCATTGAAGGCTCCATGTCCACCGCCATATGCACACCATTGTTTTTGATGGTCAAAATTCTGTTTATTGGTGTAAATATTCAGTTGTGCTCCAAAACCCGGGGCTAGGCGACGTAGACAGTAATATACATTTCCATTACTGTCCACGAACAGGTTCAATCAAACCGTGCCTGCAATATTTTCATATTTGTCGTGTTCGATGGCTTTCAAAGTTCCCTTTTCATCTTAAAGCGTCCCGAACATATATATGACTTTAAATGTTTATTATTAAAGTATAGTATATCGTAGAAGCTTGAAACAGGAATAAAAAATTCCCAAGATGGGACTCCCTGAGGTAGGAGACCCCCATTTCAGGAAAACTCTTATTTCACTTTCAAGCTTACATTTCACAGATTGAAAGATTTGCGGTTGCTTTTTGTGCCAAATTTAATTAAGATAACTTGGATGCGCAATGATATTCGAAACACCGCAACAAATTTGTTTTAGGCTTAAATTTTCTATATTTTATTAGAAGTTTAATACAATAATTCTATATACATTTTGAACTGTTTTATTCACATTTGTAAAAATGTAAAATAGTGAAGTGATATGTTTATTTATCCATATGCCATTTCCACTAAATTTGTCTGCTATGCATTTCTTGTTTAAAAATAAGCAAGATTTGATTGAATGTGACTTAGTGTTTTAATTCTACACAATAGATATAAACAGCGCCGGGAATGACCTTTCCTCCATGTGTTTTCTATGCAAATTAATATCTATGCCACTACATAATCTTCAGTACTTCAAGGAAAATATTCGATTTTAAAATTATATAAAATTCACTTTCAATGTCACTTTCGGTCTTTCCATGAAATACGTAATTAGTGCCCACTTTCTTCGCAACATTGCTTTGTAATTGAAACATTAAAATCTTGACTCACACTCAGGGGTCATGGCCGTTAATGATTATGAAAAATAACGATTTGAACATAACTGGCATACTTAAATTGGACCTCGAGATGTGTTAAGTCCGTCTGCACTAGAATCTATGAAAGGTAAAACAGAAATATATCTGATGTTTTGAAACATAATAAACCCATATTTCTCTTATTGCTGTAATGATGCTCCAACCAAAAGTTCTGTCTGGAACCACCCAATACCTATTTCTCCAAACACCAAACACAAAATAGCTTAACTACAATTTTACCGAGAATATAGCTAACTTCCAGTGTTTCTTTATCAATGCTGGAATGTCTTTAACACCGTAAAGTTAATAAATTTTCAAGGCAAAATTGCTCACAAATACAACTTTTCTACATGCGTATCTCATCAGCAGAGAGAGAGAGGACACACGCAAGCTTCATAAATTATTTCAGAATATATACCCACATTGGCATCTAGCAGGTCGGTCAGTCGGACTATCCAGATTTAAAATGTATATGTAATTTAAGGGATGGAAATGTTACATGTACTTGGCAATCATAGTAATCACAAAGCAACATACTATTGTTGCAAGACAGTAACTCCATTAAATTATACTTTAAGAAATAAGTTTTACAACCATCATTCCATGTTCATCGATAAAAAAAAGAAAATTATGAAAACCACACTTATGGTAAAACGCAGTTCAATAAAACTGTGCACGTTCTAAATTTATTTAAGTATATCATATATAGTTAAATACATTAGAAACGCAACTTCATTAAACACGAAATATATTCTAATTTATTTAAGTGTAAACAGACATGGAGAAAATGTCGCCATCTGCGAACTACAGAAAGTATATAAATATAACTCAAACTATCAACGCTGCTTATGATCTTTGAAGAAGATAGAAAAATTCCTTGCTCGCCTCATTTTTTTTAATCTTAAAGAACTAAATATCAGTTTGTTGTAGCCTAAAGTCCATATTATGGCATCTTTTTGTCCTTGGTTTGCACAAGGAAATAATATCCCTTTGACACTATCGCTATTCATGTTTGTATTTCTATAGAAGTATTAAAATGGCTGACATTATTACAGCCCTTGCGATCATCTCGTTTTACCTAAAGGGCCGTATAGAGTCATCATTCTTTGATCAATAAAAAAAAGAAAATTATGAAAACCACTCTAAAGGTAAAACGCAGTTCAATAAAACTGTGCACAAAAATACTACACAAAATTTGATAAGGACCACGTTTGTAGTATGTGAGTTTTCCCGGTTAAATAATTTTACACCTTTGTTTCAGTTCCATATTTAATTAGATAAATAATTCATCGGTTTTATCAAATAACAAAAAACAATACAAACAAAACTTTGTGTATCATCAACTGTTCAAAGCGCTATCAGACAAAAGTAAAATTTACAGAATACAAAAGTGGCCCTGATCAAATTTTTAAATTTTATGTACTAGTATACCTAAATGCTATTAATTTATCTTTTTGCCTATGTTAAGAAACGTTAGAACTGTAAAGAAAAATAACTAGATCTAAAAATATTGACTTCATCCATACACCAAATCTTAATTACACAAAACATCATTTTAAATGGCCACATAAGTAATGTTTAATAATTAAATTTTAGGCGAGATATAGACTTTTTCAATGTTTAAAAGGCACATCATTTGGCTGAGGTTAGAAATAAGAACCACGCGCAGCAGCCTCTACTTTCTTAGAAAAAACCCTCTCGTTTGTGGTAACGCAGAATGGTGGCATAGGGCGGGAAACGCTTGCACAGAAGCTGTGAATGTATGTTTCGCGCAAGCAAAAGTTCCGCTATTTCAATATCGATATTCGTTGAGAAATTTCCGCTGAAAATTTGAATTCACGGGAAATACGCAAACGCCGACTTGTGATCAAATAAAACGGATCGTCATTTTGATAACATCATGCCTTCTAATAAAAGCCTACCAGATATTGCTGTCTCCTTAATGTCTTTGCACAGCGTTCATCACGACAAGGCATTTCGCCTTGACTAAATTAAGCCCACATTAAAACGATAATATTCGGAACATAAGTCGTTTTAACATAAAGTCATGCATAAATAGGTTGTCATTAGCTGCTTGGATGTAAATCCCCAATGCACTAAACGATTTTTACATTTTAAACTTAAAAGGGCAAAAAGTTCGAAAAAGATCGTCGAGTACTCGCCCCTTTGGCTTTGAAATGCTTTTATCTTCTTCTTATTTTTTTTTCTCTGATTGTGTGCTTTTGCATGCAACATTGTTAAGCTGATGAGTGAGTTGGAGTAATCTGAACAAGACAACTTGTACTTGTTTGTTGATATGAGAACCTTTTGGGGCAAGTGTGAGGTTGGTGCACCCTAGAACCTGGTGAAAACCCCTAGTGGCAAATTATTTTGCCACTGATTGTTCCAGGGCGGTAACCCCAAGGGTTCTCATTTTCGTTAATTGTTGGTGGTGTCTTATTTGAATTTGACATACTTATAAACACATGCTCTCTTTTCCTCTCTTCTTTTTCGCTGCGTGGGGAGGCTGTGTTTTGTGAGTGTGGCGATTCCTGATGTGCATCGTTCACTATTTTGTTAATTAATTAGGTTAGTTTGTACTCATCGTTAACTAGTTCGGGACCTGGAAGGCTAAATTTATTGGAGACCAATGTCGATAAATGTTTACACTAAAACTTTTAACACTCATTGGCATCGTTGTTTTAAACAGTATTTGATAATTTTCTTTTTATCTCTGAGCGTGCATTGATGACTTTAGACGGCCATTAAATCTGATGGGAGAAATACAAGAGAAGAAATGGCGGTTTTGGTTCAATTAACACTTTAACAAATGCCATCATAACCTAATGTCAATTGAAGCTGGTCTGTTGTTGTTTTTTAATTTTTAAAAATATTTTCGAACTATGAACTATATACGGGACATGAAAAATGAGAACATTAGTCCCAAGTTGAAAAAAGTAAAGTTGAAACCACAACTTTTTAATATATCGAGTTAATATGCATCACCGACCACATTAGATCTAAACGAGATTAACCATTCGTGCATATTAGGACGACGGATCGTGATTTTCTAAAAAAAAAAAAAAAAAAAAAAACACCACGCTGTTACTGTTTTTGCAATTATATTGCGTACAGTTCAACATGACAAGTGCATTTGGTATGAATTAGCTACAGGAAAATATGACATTATCTGTAAAGTGTTAAAAACGAGAAATATGCACATCAGGAATGGCCACATCCAGCGGACACAGCCTCCCCACACAGCCAAAAGGTAAAGAGGAAAAGAGAGCATGGTATTACAATAATCAGTTTCAAAATGGACGCCACAAACAATTAACGAAAGTGAGAACCCGATGGGTTACCGCCTTGGAACGGTCAGTGGCAAAACAATTTGCCACTGGGGGTTTGAACCAGGTTCTAGGGTGCACAAACCTAACACTTGCCCCAACAGGTTCTCGAATCACAAAACAAGTACAAGTTGTCTTTGTGAAATAACTCCAAACCACCCATCGACTCGCCAATGTTGCATGCAAAAGCACACAAACACATCAAACATAAGAAGCCAATAGCATTGCAAAGCAAAAGGGCGGGTACTCAATGATCTTACCGAGAGCAGAGTTCCTGGAGTAAAATCAACAAGAACACGATGACAGGGATAAAAGAAACAAATCGAGCTTGTAGGTTCTTTAAAGAAAAGATTTCCCCATTATAAACCTTCATTAACTCCTGCCCCGTCGTGCAACCAAAGAGGTAAGCATAATTATCAACTGTAGATGGGTTTATCACCAGGCCTCCTGAGCGCTGTAAAATATCATGTTGGTAACCTTTATTTTAAAATTTACAAATGGTTTTTACGAACAACCGGGAGAAATTAACATTGCCTTTTATCTTCTTAAGTTTATAAATTAAATCTCCATAAAAAAAACTGGCTGTGAAATACCTTGTTGCAATTGTTTTGTGATACCAATCACCTTGTTTGGGACGGGTGTTCGGAATTTGAAAAAAAACTAACTTAGAAGGAATTCGGTACGAAGCCGCTAGAATCGTAACTGGACTTCCAAGATCTGTCTCAATTAACAATCTTATTCACGAAATAGGTTGGATGTCACTTGATGATAGACGTAAAATGCAAAAACTTTGTATAATGTTCAAACTTAACCAGGGCTTGCTCCCAGAAGAATTTTCTAATATATTTCCCGACTTCGTAAGAAATTTAAGCATCTACAATTTGAGAAACATTGAAAACTTCAGTTCTATTTCAAGAAGAGCCAGCCTATTTGCAAAATCGTTTGTACCGTCTGCAACTGAATTGTGGAATTCCTTACCAGTTGATATTAAATCTTGCTCTACTATTTCAACTTTTAAATAAAGACTTGTACTTAAGTCCTAGTAGTATTCCAGAGTATTTTGTTTCTGGGAAACGTATGCAAAGTATATTGCATGCCACCATAAGGAATAAGTGCAGTAACTTAAATAGTGACCTTTATAATAATCATTGAAACTGACAGTCCGACATGCAGCTGCAACAATGGAATTGAAGATGCAAACCACTTTTTTCTTATATGTTCAAATTATAATGTCCAAAGATTTCTTTTGCTACGAGTTCTTCAAAATTTCGATGTTAATCTTGATCTTTTACTTTTGGGAAACAGATCACTAACAATTGCTGATAATCAATTAATCAATTAAAATTTAAATGTGTCTATCATTTTATTAAAGACACTAAAAGATTTTAAGCAGCGTGCTCATGTATAAAATTTCTACATTTACTATGAAAGGTTCCAACAATGTTTGCCCACCACAATTGATATTCTTAGTTCCACCCATGTGCTATCACAGCTAAACAATTATTTTAATAATTATGTGCCTTTTCAAATGTTATTTATCAAATTGTATGGCGAGGGCCGTCATTAACGTGAGCTCTGCACTTGTGGCCCAAACCAATTGCAAATATGTATGTTATCACATTACAGATGAAATGGCAATAAAATATGTTTAAATCAGAAAAAGATAACATAAAGTCTCTTTCATATTAGTATAACAACTTATCTGCAACAAGAGGTGCACAATTAGTACCCATTGGAATGCCTATTACTTGTTTATAAATAGAGGTACCAAATCTCAAATAAATATTATCCAATAAAAGCTTTTATACTGGGGCGGGGGGGGGGGGGGGGGGGCTGAACATTTTATTTAAAACCAATGTTGAATAATGTTTACACTTACCATTTTAATAATTGTTGACATCAATTTTTTACACAATGATTTAACATTACATATTATCGCAAAGAAAAAAATGTAAAAAACCATCTGACGGCAAAATCTACAAATGCAAATGCAACGAAACTAGTCAAATACTCACAGCTAAACATTTGTTGTATATATAATAATATTGCCGTATACTTTTACCCAATTGTAAAGTATATAATCATCACAAGCAAACCTTAGATTTTCCGGTGAATTATATTTTACTCAGTAAAAGAATGTTGGCATTTTCAGTGTTCGGACTACCTTTTTTATTTTTGCTGTTTTCCCGTACTATTGTTTTTACTTAATACCTTTCTTTCCATTTTTCAGATTTGTTAGATATGTTTGACAAGAAAACATGAAATAAAAAAAAGAAGTTTTAAACTAACCATTCGTGAAAATATCAGTGGCTAGGTCATTTGTGAAATGTTTAGTTGTTACGCCACTCGTGAAAATATCTTTGGATTCGGGTGTTAACTGTTGAAGTAAAAGCTATATTCCCAGAAAAAAAAAAACAAATAGCACAATATTTTAATTTCTATTTTTATTATTAAGAAGTCGTTTTTTGTTCGTTGTTCTTTGATACTTCAGTGTTTGTGTACAAGACCAAGACGAAAAAGCTGGTTTTACGGTTGTCCGGCTTTCTTTTTATTTAATTGATTGTTTTGGATCATTTTGGCAAATTGGAGCTACGGGACAAGAATTAAAATCATTCCGACCAATGAATGATGTTTTTGAAAATTGTAGATATTCTGCTACCACCAGATAATATCAGAAATTTAAATTTACCGCTCGCTCTGTCAAGTGCGTGAAGACTACATCTGTAGTAAATATCAAATTATTCAAAATTCTCATTTTTAATCCAATGTCCTATGACGTTTGTAGACTGTATGTGCTCTTTAATTAATTTACATTGGTAATGAACTTGGGAGATTAGTGGTCATAACTTATATGTTTATATTTGTGACCTTGGTGAAGTAGAGGGCAGAAGTTCATAATTAAATATAATCGCAAAATAATAAACGGATTTCATGCTGTGTGCTATTTCTATATTCCTATTTAGCTGCACTATGATGGAATTTTAAAGTTCATTTATTGATGGAAATACATCAAACAGCATTCAAGTTAAAAATGTTGCTAGATAAAAAAAATTCCTTAAAAATCGCATACGACCATATTCAGAACACGAATATAACTTGCTCTCCCTTTAAAACTGAACAGAAAAGCATTCATACCACGTGTTACAACAGAAGATCATTGAGGTATGCACATTAAAACAGATAATAAAATATATACGATTGTCAATTAAGATGAAACGAGTTCAGAAGTTGTGATATACTTACAGTGTCATAACTCAAACAACGTCATCTGTTAACGTTTTATAAGTTGTTCACGTTATTGTAAACACAATGGACGTTTTACTGCACAACAGATTTTCGTGTTATTATTTAAACAATAGAGACTTATATAAATTTATTTAAACAACATATGTTTGCGTTATTATTGAAGTAAATGAAACCGATGAATGTTTTATTTTACGACTTGTTTTCAAGTCATTATGAAAGAAAACTAAATCTAATGGATTTTCTATTTACATTTTAACTCATATAGTGCTACACGTGAACAAAACTTATAATTGAAAATGTGCTTAATTTTAGATAACTTCTCAATCAACGCTCAAATGTAAATCAAAACTACGGAAGGAAAAATCATTTAAATTTGTACGAGCGAAAATGACAACGGAGACAATTGATTTTGCCAAATGTCCTCTGGAACTGCTCTCGACAGAACAATCTACAGGGTAAATTTTCTTTTATATTTCCTTGTTTTTATATATAAACAGTTATAAGAAAGAATCATTCATTGCACCAACATTTTCTGATCCATTTTGAAAAATGCTTATTGTGACATTGTTCATTTTGCATACCTTAGATAACAAACCGTTTAAGGTCCTAAGTACCTTTTGCCATTGCACTGTTATCGACAAAAAATATCAAAAGCTCTTACGGCAAAATGCAATTCATTAAAACTTTGCAAAAAATTTAAGTAATGTTTATAAAGTTTACATACGTTAGCGGAAAAGTAAGAACAGTAAAGAAAATAGCTAGATATAAAAATTCCTTTAAATTTAATTTAAATCAATATGTGCGTTCTTTTAAAAGAACTTTTTAATTATGAAAAGAGAACTCAACATTTTACTATTATGTTATCTAGTTACGCAACCAGGAAATTCAAGGTCAAACTCAATTTTACAAATATCTCATAATTTATACATTTGTAAGATATAAAACCTGTGGCCAACATTTGACTACTGACCAATTTGACATATTATAAGATAACATGCTAACCACAACCAATCTCCGTAGCAAATCATGTGATCTTTATACAGAATGTTATTTGGCAGGGGCATATCCAGTATTTCATTTTTGACGGGAACCATTTTAGAGGCATGCATTTTCTGAAAATAAGTACTACTAGGTACATATTTAAAGCGATTGTTCTGACTGAAAAAAAAATTCATATATTCCTTTCTGTAAACAAATAAAATTGCTGATCGATCATTATTTAGATTGGCGTGGGTGTGGTTAAGGGCGTCACCGAAATTAAAAGAAATCTAGGAACATGCATAAATGACCATGAGATACAGTCAAAAGCTGTGTCAAAATTAATCAGAAGAAGCATGCAGGGTTTATTATGTTGCTCAGTTCATTATGTCTTATATAAGTGTAATATTATCTCCTATAAATCGCCTTGAAAGGAACACAGTCATGTATTCACTAATCTATTTTCGGAGAGCGAGTTGTAATCAGTTTGCAATACCAGCTAAAGCAATTTTAAGACACATTCGTTGAGGAAATAGGACGCCATTTTAAAATAAAGTTTGTCTTTTATCTCCATTTTTAGACTGGCGCGCATGCGCGCCAGTCTTAAGTAACGATGCCGTGAACTCTGCGACGCGCAGTCTTGAACTTCGGGTGTATCATTGCGACCACGAGAGCGTATCAAGTAAGTGGGGTTTTGTGGTCACCGCGAGAGCAGGCCGAAATGTTCTGCACAAGTGTGAAGCACAATGCAGCACACCATTCAACGAATTCTGAGCGATTGATAGTAAGTTTCCGTGTAATTTTGGAGCATCCATGCCAATAACGCCAGCTAACAAATGAAGAGTGATATCACGACCAGCTACGGCAGTGAACAAGCAACTGGATATGCGTGAGTAGTTAAGTTACGCCTGAAAGATTTCGTAGTTGTGTGGCATAAAAAGTAGTGCCTTTTAAGAAAATACAAATATTCGAGAAGGAATGCGAACTTTGAAAGATAATGCTACAAATAAAAACAAGATAACAATGTAATGTTGTTGTTCGAACAACTATGAAAGGATATTAAAAGAACGATTAAAAACAAATCAGTCACGTGACAAGCGTAAGATAGCGTGGGTTGCCATTTTGGTTAGGTTGGAGCAGTTGTGGATCGAGATTTTGCTCGGCTTTCAAGGACCGGGCCGGGCGCCCGACAACCGTTAACAAGCTTTAATCTATTTCCAACAAGCGTTAAATTCGCCGACATCCGTTTATTCAAAATCGACATGTCATAATTTTCTGTTTCTTGCATTGTGAACACAGGTCGCTTTTCAATACACACCTCATTCAAGGTTAAGCAATGGGCGACTTGACCAATAACACTAGCCTTAGACTTGCCTTAAATAAATAAAATAACTCAATTTCATGCTACTATAATAAAAAGGGAAATATGCATATCAGGAATCGCCACACTCATAAAACACCGCCTCCCCCTGCAGCAAAAAAGAAGAGAGGAAAATAAATGATTTGTTTGTTGATTGCTTAACCAAAAAAAAAAAAGAGAACCGTATGGGTTAGCGCCTTGGAACAGTCAGTGGCAAAATAATTTGCTACTGGGGGTTTAAATCAGCTTCTAGGGGTGCACTATGTAATTTATTATACCTGTTTGTGTTAACCTATTATGATATTATTTATATATATGAAGCTGTCTATATGTTTACTGGTATCGTCAAGTTATTTAATATCAGATTGTGAGTGGGTTTTTTCCACCTTATCAAGAGTAAAGACAAAGCTTAATAGCAGGCTTAACAATTCAACATTAAATTCATTGTTAATGATATCCATGGAAGGTCCTGATGCACTGAAGTTTGATTATAATAAGGCAGTCAGCACATGGGTCCAAGAAAAAAAGAGGCGTCTGAAAGTTTAATCCTGATCCTGTCAGTTGTAATGAAACACTGAGTTTGATATGTGTGAGATATTTTGGACAATGAAGAAAAACTAACTATACAGAGTATATAGTTGACATTGTAACTTGATGAGATCAGATCAGTTTATGTAATTAAAACACATGTTGACATACTGTTTCACATTATTTATGCTTTTTAACTTTGTACCTTTCTTGGCTCTAAAGAGATAAAAAAAACATCTATGTACTATATACCGTTGTTGCAGTAAACTTTGGTACAAATATGAAACTGTATAAAATGATAGTTAAAAAATAAAGTTTCGCGAGCTCAAATCCACGAACAGTCCAGCGACAACCCTTCCAAAAATCCTGGGGAGAAAGTAAGTAAGTTGGCGAATATTTTTGTTAATGCATTGTTGCGATCGACGTAAAAATTAAGATTGTAACTGTTTCAGTCTCTGAAGGTACGTGAGCCTTGTGCATTTCATTGTTGACACTACTCAGTTGTGGCGGGGCCTGATCATCGTTATTCTAGCAAAATGTAACCACTAATCATACGCTCCTGCATCAAAAAGACCCCCAACCTAAGATTAAGGTGAAAAAAGTGATACCTAATTTCCGTGCATCAAAATACAAGTACCTGCATTTATTGAAATCCCTGAATATACTGAATTATTTGCTAATGTTGATGATAGTAACTGTCACAAAGTTTTACGAAAAAAATCACACATAGTTTCATATGTTTACAGTAATGATATCTGTGCAGGGCAAGTTCGATTCAACCAGCGCGCCAGTCTTTCAACGCTTTCAGCGCTTTGATTGATAGAAATAAGGACACATTGTCTAACTGTTATAGATAGTTCTCCTGTTTCAAACAGAGGTTAAACCACTAGTTCCTGGTGATTATTCATTTGACATTTTTAAGCTGATAAGCATTTCACTATCAGTCAATTTCCTTATGATAAATGTATGAATGTTTGACTTGCTTTACATTTATATCATGTATATATCATATATATGTTATTGGCTTTGTTATACTGTTTTCTTGCTTTTTCACATTCTGGTCCAAACCATGGTTTCTTTTAATTTTTGTTAATTACTGGCTGTTTTAGTTTGATGGGGAATGTTTTATGAAAATGCATGTTAATTTGTTGGATAATTCATCCATTTGGTTTTGAGAAATCGGATGGGAAATATATGTTATTTTATGGATCACTTCTTTTATGTCATCAGTGTTTAGGTTTGTGGTAAAATCATCTATGTGATTATTATCCCATTTTTTCATATTTATTGGATTAATATGAGTTTGTGGAACTTGTTTTTTTTTGGTTTGTAGATTAAAATTTATTATTACATATCCGTTAGAACATATTCGGTCTACTTCAATAGGTTTAAATGAAGATTTATCAAGATAACCAGCTGGGGTGGAAATTAAATAATCAATAAGTGAGGTATTTCTGAAGGTCATGTGACCAGAATCCATCCTACCATTTACAATTATCATGTTGTTATTTTAGCAAATCTCAATAAGCTTTTGGTCATGAAGATTTACTTTTTGATCTGGAGATAGTCTACTGAGGGGAATGTTCAAATTTTCAAGTTTGCTTTTCTGATCAAGTTCAGCAATAGTTTCATTGTCATAATCGAACAACCGTGATAGAAAAGCATCAATTTCAACATAATCAATCAAAGTACCAATTTGGGTATTCATATCACCACATAAATATACATATTCATATTGGCTACACATATGTGAAATTTCAGTTTCAAATTCTTCAAACTATTTTCTTCTATTGGTGTAAATATTGAGTTGCGCTCAACCCGGGGCTAGGCGGCGTGGGCGGTAATAAGCATTTCCATTAGGGGAGATCGGGGCTAGTACGGCCCCATTTTTAAAAACATGCAATTTATTAATGAATTCATAATGAAATTCTTTAGCAATTTTTATAAATAGTTAAGAAATTATATTGGCTTTATTATCCAAAAACTTTAAATGACGTTTTTCTTTCAAAGAAATGGTAATTTGTTTTCGAAGTAATAAGATCAAACTGGCCAAACTTGCCCCGCTGCGGGGCAAGTTTGGCTACCCCCTGGGGCATCTTCGGCACTTGTACAAATTTTTTAAAATTATTTTCCCGTAGACTGAAAAATATTAGAGACATCTTGTACAAAAAGGTAGGTTTAATAATTTATAATGTTTTAAACATGTTTTATATATAACTTGTTGTGTAATGTACGTATATAAATTAATGTGGGTGCATGTGCATAAAGTGCGTACGAGCACAGGAACCTAAATTTTCATCAGAAAACATCAAGACACCACATATACGACGTTTCACCCAATATGCCTATATTTTTAGATAGGCATATATGGTAAAATGTCATATATTTGATATCTGGATGTTTTCTGTTGGAAATGTAGGTTTCTGTGGCGCGTTAACGTATGCATGTTCATGTTTGTTGTTGTTGTTGTAATGTTCTAACTCCTTTCAATAGACGTCTGCTGTCTCGAAAGAGCTCCTTTTTTCTTTTGTAAGTCCACACCATGGTTATGTATGTTCCAATATATATATATAATCAATCGTGATTCTAAAAAAATACATGGAATGTGTCTCTAGATCTCAATCTATGAATCCTACCAATCATAATATGATTAGCTAAATCATATTTAAAACATGCAATTTTCTGCATAGCCCTACAGTGGTATAGCTAAAATAAGACGTTTCTCGAACCAAAACCGCTTCTGTCTTAGCTATGATAGTTAATCCACTTCTGTTTATTAATTATTTGTAGTTCTAATCAAGAAAATAAATCTATGCTGGAGCAAAGTGGTTATTCGGCCATTAGCCGAACATGCCCCTGCCCCTATGGCAGAACTAGCCCCTTACTAACTTTTTATAAACATCACGTGCTACCTGCATGTATAGAATAGAAGATGAAAAGAACAAGCTTTGATATAACCGAGGGTTGTTTTTACATGTTGCATAGGTAAAATTAAAATTCAAATTATAAAGCATCTCATGGCAAATAAAAACTCAAATATTTGTGAAAAAATTACTCAACAGTAAAAAAAATCAAGTTTCCTTCGAAAAATCGAAAATTGTGTTAATATGGTCGCCAATTTGTACATACAAAACTAGTTTCGTTACAAGTAACCTTACATTATCGACGCGTGCTCTGAATCTCGATTTTTGCACTTAAAATGATAAAATGATAATATGCCGAACATACCCCGGGGCCGGACTAACCCCGGTCTCCCCTACTGCCCATGAACATGCTCAATCAAACCGAGCCAGCAATATTTTCATATTTGTCGTGGTCGAGGGTCTTCAAAGTTCCCTTTTCATCTATTTCAATAGTCATTTGTAATACAGTACTCCTAGTTTTTATCTGGATCTGTAACCAAGGTTAAAATCTCCACCAATTATACATTCATTGTTTAAATGGGATATTTTCACATTGATATACATGTATATATAAATTATTTGTCTAGTTTATATATACAGAAAAGAGAGTTATCGTAACTATTTTTAGTATAATACAGAATGAACAAGTTACCATTCGTATTCCTATCTATACTGGTTTATATACTGGTTTACATAATAATAATAATAATAATAATAATAATAATAATAATAATAATAATAATAATATGACATTTAAATAGATGAAAATGAACTCTAAAAGCCATCGAACACGACAAATTAATAATCAAACCATTACAGGCTCGGTTTCATTGAGCCTGTTCATTGGCAGTAATGGTAGTGTATACGTATACTACTGTCCACGCCTCCTAGCCCCGGGTTGAGCGCGACTCACATTTACACATGTATCATGCTAAAAAAACCGCCTTCAAATGGTGTGATTGGTAACATCACAGACTGAATGTACGGGAAACTTTTTGCAGCAACAGAGTATTAAGGACAAATAAAATATGAGTTTTTAAGACTAAGTACTGTATGTTAATACCAATTATGAGTGAACAATTTAATAACGATGATGCTACTTTTGCATATTTAACAGTCTGATTCTTTGTATTCAGGATAAAACTACATGGCTGAAGGTTATAAAGCTGAAATTGGAAACCAGTCTCAAATCTCAAGTATCTGATCGGCGCTGAAATGGCGACTGGTCGTTTCAGCCAATCAGATGCTTGAGATTTGAGACATGTTTCCATGCTCAGTTTTATAACCTTGGGCACATGTACTTTAATAAAATTGAGTCTTCGTTAGCGGAAGTATTGGCATAGTATAATAATGGTTTGATTCAGAATTTTCAAATGATGTTTACATATACCAGATAATGCTCAACGATTACACTAGTATGAAGTAAAAGGTTAAAGTGTCATGTTTTAGGCTGTATCCGGTCATCGAGAAATACGAGATGGCGCTGCTGATGTTGCTCGGCTTTGCTGGTTTCTCTGTACTGATCGGCATTGCCTACAACAATCTCAGGTATATACCTTTAAATAATCAAATAGCTCTTCCTATGTTGAGTTCTACTAACCAATACACATTCTTCTTTAACACTTGTAAATCTTTTTTATCGTATAGAAAAAAATAATATCACGATGGCCTTTACCAAACTCCTTACTATGCAGAGTTTGCTCCCGCCCCCCTGCCCCCCCCCCCCCCCACACACACACACTTACACACGTAAGGGGTTTTATTATATTATGTTTTCGTGCTGTTGTTTTTTTAAGTTTTAAAGTTAAGTATCGGGTATTCGAGAGCTTTATGGTGTGGCCTTGTGAACAATATTCATTTGTTTTCAACAAGGTCATGATGTCTTTTAACTTCAGTCTGGTGCGTAGGAATTGGGGCCACACGGGCCGCAATAGCCGCGGCTCCAAAATAAGTGGTTCTTTAGCGCTAACGCGATGTCATAAACTGTAAAATGCATAGCTACCGGTAACTGCCAAAAACTACAGTTACCAGTAGCTTATACACAGCCAAGTATCATCGCCTATAAAGCAGGAATGTGTCGCAGAATTTCCTCGCGATGTTAACGCCAAGGCCAAGTAAGGTGCAAAAGTATGTAAAATATAAACGAGTTTGCTTTTCACACTCAGTTTTGTACGCTTGGCACACTTTTCAGAGCCGTAAGAGGGATCTTACACATTGTGCAAGTGGTTTGAGACAGAATGTCAAATTGAATGACCTTGTTTTGTAGATTCTGACATATCAATGCTAATACAATTACAATGTACAAGTATTTTTATGTACCAGTTAAAATGTATAAATTGCAAACATAAACAACTTCAGAACTGACATTTCAACGATTTTTATTAGTACTGATGCATCTTTTTGTGCCGCTCTATGTACAATTATTATGTTTAGATACGTTTTGTTATACAGATATGTATTTTATAAAAAGAATATATGTCTTATATATGAAAAAAGTAGAAAACTGTAAACAATATATAGTTTCTATCATTTAAACGTTACATATACACTAATGACAGTATTATAATATTAATCATTTAACCGTAAATTGGGATATTTTGGCGTCTTTTACGCCATTTTGGCTCAAACAGTTTTGGTCTTGTTTTCGCCTGTCTAATTTTCGCCATGTATCCTCGTTCGGTGATACTTTACTTTACTTTACAGATACTTTATTTTTATATGTACGTTGATTTGCCGGTACACGTTTGTGGTGATTGATCGGCATTTATTGAAAACTGTTTTCAAATACATGTACGCAATTAATGCTTAACATGCAGAAATACAAAATGCATACAAATTACGTGTCTAAAATACAGAAAATAAAACATTATATTTATTATTCTGGTAAAATGTTTGTGCAAAACCTGCCGTAAGTGAAGTTTTCTATATTTAGTACAAAATGTAATAAGATGAAATATTTAAAGTCGACTTTTGAAAATATTCCCAAAACGACACTCTAAATGAATTAAAACTAATTAAAAATTAGTTAAAATCACGAGCTTTATTGAGCAGCTTTGATAAGAGATAAATAGAGGCGAATATCGCTGAAGACAGCGTGAAACCACGCTGATTAAGGACCGGCCTACAATCATAGCACGTTCATCGATAAAAAGAAAATTACCATAATCTCTTTAACTCTGCAATTCAATAGAACTTTGCACAAATACATGCTACAAATACATGCTATTAATGTGTCTTTATTTTGCATATATTAAGAAACGTTCGAACAGTTTGTTACGGTATTTTATCGATACACCTCTTTGCTATTTTTGCAGCAATCATCATTTCTTCCACAGTCTCAATGTTAAAATCGCTCCTACGCGCCTGTAAGTCTATATATGTACAAACATTGCCTCGAATGTAGTTATAAAAATAATGTAGTGATTGAATACTGATTAGTTCATATGATTGCTGATAATCACCAATCAAGGTTTTTAACTGGACCCACACTTTGAAGCTTAAAAATTGTTTAATGATGACCTGACCAAGCGCTCTCTGTTGTTTACTGGCACAAGTTAACATTTTATGTATATCAGACAGATAAATATATCTTGTTATAGAAAAGAAGGAACAATTTTTATCGTGTACATGTTTGTTTATTTTAAGACACTTCGTGTTCCGAGATGTCCACAGCCTTGACGTAGTTTTTGACGCCGGAGGTCGCGTGAGCTTAAGCCTTACTGCAGTTACAGTGACGTCACAACTTCTATGGCCGGCAGACTTTCTGCAGAGTCCAACGATAGCCAGTAAGGTAAGAACACTCAATGCACCGATTCAAAAAGAAATCATCGACTATCAGCGTTACCCCTTTTTTCTCAATATCAACATTTTTCACGATAAGAACCATTTGCACGAAAGAAATATTAATTTCCTTATATATAATTATTTTAAGATTTTTGTAACTAAAAAAGCTTAAGTAATGCCGAATTTATATTCTGCTTTAGGTCGGTGTAGCAGGATCACTATACTATACTCTTGCCATTGTGTTGTCCATTCTGGTGTTTGCCATCCTCTGCGTCCAACTCAAAACACGTGCTCCGGGAGCAAAAACATTTCCACAGGTACAAGTTGATTAACAGGAAACTAAATAAAACGTTTGTTCATAAAACATTGTTTATGCAGTCGAAGTTTGCACACAGAATACCTATAGCACAAAGATCAGTATTAATAAAATAAATTTATTCGCCTTCAAATTTGATTCATGTTAGATCGATACTGTTTTTGTGTAGCCTGCGATAGAAGGTTGACATATAGGGATTCTATTGTCCAGCGACGTCGTCGTCAGCGTCGTCCGGTAGTCCCACAGCTTTAACATGAAACTTTATGTTGCCTATAACTTTGAAAATACTTATCCTATTCACTTCATACTTGGAATATATCATTAGCATGAACAACGCCATCTCTGATAACAAGAATGATAACTCCAGTTTCAATTTTTTTTTAGTTATGCCCCTTTCAAATGCAACTTTAACACGAAACTTGATGTTGCCTATAACTTTGAAAGCACTTGTCATATTCACTTAAAATTGGAATATATCATCTTCATGAACAACAACATCGGTTACAACAAGAATAATTACTCCTACTTGACTATCTTTTGAGTAATGCCCCTTTTAAAGGCAACTTTAATATGAAACTTAATGTTGATGTTAACTTTGAAAGTACTTATCCTATTCACTTAATATTAATATTCAGATTATGTTCACCGCCATATGCATACCATCGTTTGGGATGGATCAAAATGTACTGTTTATTGTTGTAAATATTGAGTTGCGCTCAACCCGGGGCTAGGCGGCGTGGGCAGTAAAAAGCATCTCCATTACTGCCCATGAACAGGCTCAATCAAACCGAGCCTGCAATATTTTCATATTTGTCGTGATCGAGGGTCTTCAAAGTTCCCTATTCATCTATTTCATCTTCATGAACAACGTCATCGCTTTCAACAAGAATGATAAATCCTGTTTACTATTTTATGATTTATGTCCCCTTCACATGCAACTGTAACATGAAACTTAATATTGCCTATAAGTTTTAAAGTACTTGTCATATTCACTTAATACTTGGAATATATCATTTTAATGAACAACAAGATCGGTTACAACAAGAATGATAACTCCTGTTTGACTATTTTTTGAGTAATGCATCTTTCAAATGCAACTTTAACATGAAACTTAATGTTGCATATAACTTGGAAGTACTTGTTCCATTCATTTAATACTCGGAATATACGATACGATATCTTTAATGTGTAATAAGCCAATAAGGCCCATGAACATATAAACAGGAAACACAATCAATAAACAGTATGATCAACATGAACATCGCCGTCGGTGAAAATAAAAATGAAAACTCCTGTTTTAGTTACGCCACTTTCAAATGCAATTCAGGTGGCACGTGCTCCATGGTGTATTATTGCAATCAACTTGAATTAAATCTTTTTATCATATATGATTAAACATAGGCCCACAGTTCAACTTTTTGCAAGCAGGCGACACATTTGTTCCGCGGAAGACCAAATTCTAGTTGTAAAATTATAGACGTGTGAATACGGGAACACTCCGAGAACAACTGGGCGCATTCGAAGCGTTCTCTTTTGAATTCTTTCAGATTGCTTACGCGAGGTTTGGAAAATGTGCCCACACTTTGTTTTGTATCGTAGCCTTGTTCACAAACATGGTAATAACGGCAAACTTAATTCTTGCAGGTAGTGTATATTATTCATATACTTCTCTTTGTGAACGCCTGGGGATGTCGCATTTTTCTCGCAGACTGAATAGATCTGCATATTTTATTGAACCAAATATCCATTTGGTTGGGCGTAAGTTGCTTAGAATATTGAAAATTTGACCTTTATCGTTGTTTATAGATTGGAAAATTTGTATTATGGTACTGTATATGAAAAAAAACTCGTAAATACATCACCAGACGTTTCTATTCAAACAGACAATAGCTGACAGTAAACAGTCCCAATTGTTTTTGTTGTTTGGGGGCATTAGATGGCTAGTATGGTCTAAAAGGAGCATGTTTAGTAAATGATAAGCTTTAATAACTGATATGCAGAAAGCAAATTTATGTTTCGATTAACAAATAAATATTGACCATGATAAGAAGATGGCATATATAATGTTTTGAAATTCACACAGAAGTGAAAAAGGCAGTGCTCCAGTTTCAAGGCATCAGATCTGTGTTAATTTATAAATTATCTATTCTTTTCTTGCTAGAAATTGACAGTGTTAGATCAGAAGATTGAAATGTGAGGCTCGTCAACCATGATGGCAGTTTCAGTTTTCTGATCATTGACCCTGATGAATATACTTTAAATTCGTCAGAAGCCAATTGCGTTGATTTTATTTCAGGTAAAGCTGCTACTGAAGTTTTGGTGAAGGACATATCAAATGAGTTTGTTCTCATTGTACTGGCAGTGATGTTTGGGTCATATTGTCTGATTGGCGGATTAGGAACTACATTTTACATTTCCTATTTCAATACCGCCATTATTTTTATTGCCTCTTCCATGTTTATCCTGAAAGTAACCTATTTAGCAGAAACGGAAGTAAAGCAGGTTACCTCAGTTACATCACTCTATGAAGCACTGTCTTGCTTAAAAGGGCCGGAGGGAAACTTTGGGGACTCATTTCTCACTTTTCGGAGTGAATCTGGAATCATTTACGGAATTGTGACACTGTTTATGACTGTAGCGATTGTCTTTTGTGACCAAGCTAACTGGCAGAGTCGAATTGCCGCAAAACCTAAAGAAGGAATGGTAGGATTTCTGATTGCAGCCTTTCTGTGGTTTGCAATTCCAACATCAATTTCGTTTGTATCATCACTGACATATAAAACAATGAGTTTCCGAAATGGTACCAATTTGCTTGCTGACACAGATATTGATAAAGGTAAGCATGGTTTTAGAAAGCGATGTTTAAACTCCTCGCAGCGTTTAGTTCCCCTTATAGATTTGTGCCAATAAAATCAATTTGTGCGTGGAGGTTGATAAATGTTTTCACACAGCCATTACCGACATGTTAATACATCGAAACCGTTTGAAAACATGTGTTTTCTTATGAAATAAATAACATATTCACTTGACAAAGTAACCAAAGTTTTTGAGCACGTGGTCAATTCCTGATCTTGTTTAGTACTTGAGCAGATAATTATCAAAACATTTTGCTTGGTAAAATATGGAAATGAAACTTTTAATGACATTTATTTTCCGGTGGTTCTTCAACTTACAGGTACTTAGCGCAACTTAATAGCTATATAATTTACTTCAAGGTATTTTTATAAATTTTGGAACTTCAGATTTTAAAGCAATTGTAAGGCATTCCGATGGGTACTAGTTTCTAGCCGTATTGGATGATCTGCTATTAATAAAAACAAAAAAACGCAGGGTGACATTATTTGCAATATCTTGCGTTGATCAAAAACAAGGAACTCAAAGTACAGGTGGTACTGTCGCAAGTCTCACAACAGGATTGCAATGGGGTAAGCGTGAAACATGAAAATCCAGAACCATCTTTAACGTTTTCCATGCGTTTCTTTATCCATTTAGTTAAAACATTACTTATTCCACTCCAAAATACAAAGAATGCATGATCAGTGCGTTTAGAATTTTCAGCAAAAATGTTATTTTTCGGTATTTATCAAACAAGTACTATTTCTCCACCAGGGTCAATCAAATCTGTTTAAAATGTTACCTCTTTTTTGTAGGTTATATCACTCCTTTCGTGATACAGACCTTGCTTGGAAAGGAGGGTTGCTTCGTTCTCTTGACCTTATTGGCCATGACCTTGATGTCAACAGGGTCAGGAGAGGTGATGTCCGTGTCGTCTGTTCTTGTTTATGACATCTTCAAAACTCATATCAGACCATTCAGGTTATTTAACGTTTATTGTTGACGTCTGTGTACGTATTGCTTCGTTATTGTAAACAGCATTTTGTGGTTGCAAAGGTTATCACTAGTAACCCGTGTGTGTGGAACGCTAAGAAAATTGAATATAAAAATCCTAGGAAATAACTTTATTATGTTTCACTTTTTTTAATAATTGTAGTTCTTGTACTGTTTGGCGGTCTTTATACCTCTTCTCGTATTTTCAGTAAATACTGTTATCTTGTCATCCCTCAGTCACTTTTTAAACCCCTCTCGAAAGGTAAGCTGGAATTCACTCACTAAAACAACATTTAAAACTACGGGAGGTTGATGCGATTTCATACTTGGTTTTTTAAAAAATTCATTGGTAACAAAACGTTTATGGCCTTTTTTGCATTGATTCTCATAATAAATCTTTTGATGATGAATAAATCAATTTGACGAATGGTAGATCCCTATGATAAATGTTCTATTAAGTAATTTAAGTACTTGTATGGAAGTTAACAAAGCATTTGGGTTAATAAAGAACAACTTTAGAGTTTAAGTCATATAAATTGTTTCTTTGACTTACTTTAATCTTAAACCTGTTTGCATTTGCTGTAATGAATATTTCAGGAAGGACATTAATCCAACAGATTGTTTATTGTGTGCGAAATCAAAGATTCCCATATCCAGAGACGGGATACCGGCAGAGATGTGCTACTGTCCTTCGGCAGCGGACTGTAAAGCTTGTGAACAAGATATCAAAGCTCGCCTGGAGGGACCTCTGGAACCGGGGTTCCAGTATAAGTGTTCCGTTCATGGCAAAGTAGGATTCAAGTTGTATTTAACATAGTAGAAATATGTGATATATAAAATATCAGATCTCATTTAAAGTCATTTTAATGATATGCATTTTATCCCTCCCCTCCACCTCATCTCATCCCATCAAATAACAGTTATTCAACAGACAGCATCGCGGATGAGTATGCTAAATAATGTTTATGTATTGAGACTTTCTAACTTGCTGAAATTTTGATACCTGAACATATCTACAGTTTAATGGATTATACCAAAAACAGTCCGGTCCGTTTTGTTTATGCCCCACTTGGTAATTTTGGCGCACAATGTAAGTCTGAGCACGAAACAGATGCCATTTCCAAGGGATCCTATAAATTAAAATCATCATTTACAACGTAGGAAGTCACCAATTGCATAGATCTGGTGTCAATTGATTTTATGAGTTGCCAGTCTTAATGAACCTTAATTACCGTTGGATCATAAAGCACAATTTTGATTTGTCAATTTTAAAGTTCGACAGACCAATTTGTGATTTTTATCAAGTTTTTTTTATCTAACTCAAATGTATTTTTGTTTATTTTCGGTTGTATCAGTCCTAGCTATTCGGAAGTTTATTATAGCAGCTGATAACTATTAAGGCATTTTTTAAAACTGGTTTAGACTACTGATTGACAGTCAGGCGATTGTCTTTATTCTGTAAGGCAGACGTACATGTTACACAAACTGATTTTCCTTCGAGTTAACCAATGACAGCTACTTGTATCAAACTTTCTGGCGTTTTATTAATGTTGTGTAAATGGTAAATTTCACATACCGATGCACTTCTATGTTTGTCAAAACAGAAAATACTATGGCAGGTATTCTATTAACAGTATCGTCACTACGAGGACGAGTTACTACAATACAAGTCCTGGAGCATGATCTGGGTCGTCATTGCCATTATACCATTTGGAATGCTTATCATAGAATCTGGCATGGACCTGAACTGGGCTTTCTTGGCATCTCAGGTCTTTATTTCGCCATTTCTGGTTCCGCTCTATTTCACCATTGGATGGGCAAGAGCCACTGGTCGAGGCCTGATTTCAGGTAATTGTGTTGTTTTGTTTAAACATGTAACATTCATTGCATTGGCATCTGCCTGATTATCTCGCTCCAACTATCGACATCTCTTTCTGTCTAACCCCATTTTAAGTGAAATTTCCAATAATCTCTCTTTGTATGATCCAGCTCTATTTTTATAGTTTTTAATATCTACATCTTTCGTCAACTGATCGCTTTCTGTCAGGTATAAGTGCTCCCCTTTGTCTAGTTATCTCTTTTTGACTTGTAAGTAATCATCTTTCTTCCATCTCCCTCTTTCTAGTTATTTCCATTTGTCTTTTAAAAACTTTACCGTTGATCTCAGTACAGCTTGCAGAAAATATGATGACTTTATTATTCAAAATCGAGACCTTATGTATGCAGCCGAGCGAGCGCCCAGGCGTACATGAATGTGTCTAATAGCGCGCATGTATATATCTTATTGCCAATAAAGATTCTATATGTCTTTTTTTTTCTTTGTTATTGT
The DNA here is from genome assembly GCA_038501625.1 of Corbicula japonica. NCBI lineage: Eukaryota > Metazoa > Mollusca > Bivalvia > Venerida > Cyrenidae > Corbicula > Corbicula japonica. Next base: position 7,791,592 of record JAZAYU010000001.1, on the reverse strand, counting down.
TGTTTTTATTATAATTTGAGATGTGCTTTTTACATCAAAATCCTTACGTGTTAGAAATTCTTTAAATGCTCAAAGTTTTGGTTACAGGAGGCCTGAGTGGTCTTGTGTGTTCAGTGACTGGAATGCTTGCCTATGCATCAACGTACGAAGGGGGACTGTCCGATTTCTTCACGAATACTGCCCAAGACTATAGCCTGTTGACCGGCCTTCTGGCCGGTTTTGTTGTTAGTACCATAGTTACTGTTGTCGTCTCCCTCTGGGACAAAAGGTCAAGGTCAGCGGATCTCCTGAACACAGACTTTCCTATTGATATATCCGAAACCGAAGGTGACCGAATAATGGAAGAAAATCTGGAAATTCTTGAAGTAGAGTGGCTAAAAACAATGAGTATCGATAATCCGTTAAACCCATATAGATCTATTTATAAACAAGAACTTAAATCTATTAACGCCGGGAAGATACTTACCATTCATCACATGGAAACTATTTTTAGACATACACGTTTGGTGTCCATTGTCGGTGTCGTCATTAGTTTCGTGGTATTTTTGATCGTGGTACCAAGCTTTGCCTTAACCCAGGAGATTTTAACGGAAGTACAGCTGGGAACCTGGATATCAGTTTGTCAACACTGGTGCTTGGTTGCAACGGTGTTCGTTGTAATTATACCGCCTATACAGGAAGGGGTACAGATATGGCGGGAGTACAAAAGGAACAAATCGCTAATCAGCGAGAACACTGAGGACATTGAAGTTAATGTAAACATCATGAGTAACAAATGTTATACATTAAGTTGTAAGTAACTGATGAGGCACATATACCTTCAATATCGAATCACACTGGACAAAGCTTTCGCGCTAACGACGCGTCTATCGCGCAAACAACGAATTTCTATCGCCTAAACAGCGCTTTGATGGTAGATTTCGTGGCAAAAGAGCGTCAGTTCACTTCTGCGATAAATTAGCAGAAGATGCATATATTTTACAAGAAATGTGTTATTTGTCAAATGATAACTTCCCCCGATATTTTTATTCTGGTAGGAATGGGCATATGCCTGGTGGTACTGTACAAAATAATTTTTTCTTTGAAATCACAACATTTTGCACCTACATCGCCAAACTGTGGGCGATTCTCCAAAAAATCGGCAAGGTTTGTGCATTTTCTAGTGATACAAACAAAAACTAGAATGGCGAGGGGGTACTTTGCAATCAGCCCCTTGCCATTGTATCATCATCTAAAGAAGTACAAAGTGTAAACTTATTGCGATGACGCTCTTTTGCCATGAAATCCGCCATCAAAATGCATTGTTCACGAGATAGAAATTCGTCGTTGGCGCGATAGACGCGTCGTTAGCGCGAAAGCTATGTCCAGTGTGGAATTGTAAAATCTATTAACTCGACATAAATAGACTATAGTCAGAGAAAACAATATATTTTTATAGATCTAGCAAACTACGATCACAACTTTAATGGATTCTTTTTGGATATATCCATTCATAATTTTAGATCTTGTGATTTTTTTTGTATATCCTGTAATTGATAAGAAGCTGCTAACTCTAAATCAGCTTTTTTTAAAACCAATTGTCAAATATGAACAATTGTGCGCAAACATCATACATCTTTTAGGTCTAAGCATTAACTGATTTACTCTGGTTGTAAGTTCTAGAAGCTTTTAGAGAACCTAAATACAAGGTAGTTCCTAATACTGATTTAATTAATGAACTCTATCAAAAGGGATATAAACATATCAAAACATTGCAGATGAAACAAAAGAGTGTTTGGGCAGCCAGGGCTCATCACCCTAATCAGTCCAAAAAAAGTTACTTAAAAGGTTTCCATTGAAAAAGAATAACAGACCACCTTTTTTCCATAAGAATTTCTTCAAATATAGATAGATGTACACAGAAACTGAAGGAATTTCCCTTTTTCAATCAGTAAAATAAAAATAGCAGTGTTTGTAAAATTCATTGTCGAAGCTTTTTTTAAATACACTATATGCAGTGCATTTTTAAGAGAAACTAAAATCTTATTCATTTCTTTATTTAAAAGATTTTTTTTTCAAAAATAATAATCTTCTGCTGAATGTAGGGATTTTCTGAATTTTCTGAGTAGGTAAGGCTGGATCTGTTTCATGGAAACAGAGGCTTATAAACTCTGAACACTGTTATAATATTTTGCTCATGTCAATCACAATATACAATATCTCTTGCTGACATTCTCTACATTTTAAATGTTTTACAGGTGAATTATCTCTCTCTGGCTTAAAATAGTCAACATATATATTGCACTGTATAATAAAATGAATTAAAACATCAGACTGGATTGAAGTTCTGTGATGAAAATTTTCTGTTGATTTCTGCGAGGATGATTTTATACTGCATGAATTTCTCAGCAGGCAGGTGTGCGTACCAGTCTTCTTCAGGCGTCGGGGATTTGGTTTCTGAGTCTGACAGATCTGAAATAATGTTTACATTTACATCATGAGACAATGTTCTGCAAAAAAAAACATGAGGAAACATATCATCATTCACGTAATATGATTGACTAAAAGTAAAGCAGTGCAATAGGAATTAATTAATTTTGTTATCTGTTAACTTCATTTTTACTCAGAGACCCATTTAAGAGAATAAAAACATATGTCTGCCAAAAATACATTCCACCAAGCTTCCAATACAGCACCTGGAACAAACTGTCTACAATTATTTTTAAACCGTGAGTTTAGATGTTTAATGATAAGTCATTGAAAAATAATAAGTCCATCAAAACAAACTCGTACCTTTAGATGACTGTTGTACCACATTCTTTTCACAAAGGTCTGTACTAACAGATGCTACACTACGGGGCCTTCCCCTTTTTCTCTTAGGAGCTTCACCATCTTCACTGGGCTCCTTGGTTGTAGCATTAGCAACAGGGGGCTTTGATGTGGTGCTCGAGATGCTGGATACACTTCCTAGGCTCTGAAATAATGACAACAATGATCTGAACACTGTACCTAAATAATTAAAGTAATGCAACGTGACCTAGATTTCTGTCAATTAAAGCCATACCATCCGTTGTTCACTGAGTTAGTTTATAATTATATTATTAACCCTTTACTCCATATATAAACATTTTATCACATGTGTGAAGAGTGTAGATCCTGAATGAATGAAACAGAAGTGCCGGTTGATCTGTATCTACACTGTTCACTTATGGTTAACCCTTTCCTACATGTAAACATCTATATGACATGGGCAAACATTGTAGATCCAGATCAGCCGGCACATGCATGCCATCTGAACAGGATCTGTACTGTTTGCTTTTTGATTTATAAGGTTATTTCTGATCAAGATGCCATTAGTGCAGATCCAGATATGGAGTAAAGGGTTAAACAAATTAATATACTACATGTATTAAGCAAACAGTTACACTCTGATTAGAATGCATGAATCTGCACAAGTAGCAATTTGAAAAATTTTGCACATGAAACTCAAACAGGTTAAAAGCTTTTTGTGAAAATAAGAACCGGTAAGAAAAACAAAATGTATAGTGATTGTTTTCAGAATCAATAAAAATATTCAAAATCAGTTGAAATACTATCGCTTTTAGATGTAATACTTAATTTAAACTTGTTTTGTTCATACTGAAACAATCTTTCAAGTCTTATAATTAGTCTCTAGCTACTAGCAGTATTTCCCCAGTATGAACTAATTCTTGTAAGGAATGTGCACTGGACCTTGACCAGCCACCCAGCCCCACTAAATGCAAATGATTTTGACGTAAAATATTCTTATTTTGATAGAATGGGCTAATATCAGTGACATGACATCATTTTTAGAAAACAACAAGGATGTATCAATATGGGCTGGCAGGGGTGATGTATGAGTGTGTGTAGGGGGGAGGGGGGCTGGTCAAGCACCAGTGGGCATTTAAGGGAACTTCACAAGAAACACATCATTGTTAAAATCCAAAGCATCAGTCTCTGTGTCAGCAGACCAGGGCTATAATCCCAGACCATAATAATTAATATCATGAAAGTAGCAATGTCGTATTCTGCATAACTTTGACAAAAAAATGCATAAAAATGTGCCAAAAATCTTTGTTTATGGTGTAACATGTACGTCATGATGTAACCATTTCTTATACCCAAACTTTGTTTATGGTGTAACATGTACGTCATGATGTAACCATTTCTTATACCCAAACTTAGACCTGTTTTATAAAAATGTTTTCATCTGGAATATTATGTGAAAAAAAAATATACAGAAAAAAAAGATATTTCACATTTTGAAAACAGTCGAATACCACTAGTTTTTCAAAAAATTCTATAATTCACAGGAAAGCATAAAAGACCTGTTTTATAAAAATGTTTTCATCTGGAATATTATGTGAAAAAAAAATATACAGAAAAAAAAAGATATTTCACATTTTGAAAACAGTCGAATACCACTAGTTTTTCAAAAAATTCTATAATTCACAGGAAAGCATAAAATAAATGTGCATTCTTTGAATAGTCTTGCTAAGAATGATATGGAAACAGTTTATCACAACCTCCTTTCTTTTTCTTTTCTTCTTAAATTGGTTGTCAAGCTGCAATGAGTTGAAAAAGTCTGGACGATCTCGCCGGATTCTTTCTGTCCTGCGTACTTTAGCATCAGTATCTTTTTCCTCCTCTAGAATGTAGTAGGTTATTGGAATTAGAAACAGAGTAAAAGACCTTTTAACAAGCATGAGAATTGTAAGTATGAAAAAATCATTTAAACCTCCTTAACCCTTAACTTCATCGGATTAGCCCGACTGGATATGACTCGTATCAAAACCTGAGATTTGATACAGACCCTAAACATTTTTCCCTTTAATTGGTTTTATAAGATTCTTATATGAATGTCCAGGGATTAAGATAGGACCAAATTTTAGGGAGAAGTGACTTCTTCCACCTGGAAATTTAGGGAGGTGCAGATGAAAATTCTGTCACTGAGTTTGAACTGTTCTTGTGGGAACAAGGCTTTTTGTCGTTAGCTTTTTCCTTAGACTGAAATGTTGATGTTAATGCAAACCCTATTCTCAACTCAAATACATTATGCCAAATACTTAAAAATATGTTGTCACTCATGTAAGCAAAAAAACAGTATCTTTTCCCTGGGGATAGGACTTTCCTTCCCTGGTAAATCACACTAAAACACTTGTCCAGTATGCAAGCAAAACATCTCCCTATTTGACAACCTAAGTTCATCCCTACTACATTAAGGGAAATTCTACATGTATCTTGTAAGAACTACATTTGGACTCTCACTAGACTTGCAAATCAGGGAGAAGTTTTGGCATAATTTTACTGAATTATGGAGAAGTTTGCAGTCAACATCATTCTTTCACTATTTAGCCTAAATACAAAATGACTTCTCCCATAGGCCAGAGAAGGGAGAAGTCTGGTCATTTTTGGGAAACTACTTCTCCCAAGTCTCCCTCCAGTGAGAGCCCTGTACATTATATCATATGGCTTATCTTTATTAAGGGCTCTATATGATCAAAGTCTACATCGTGTTATACAATGTAAACTTTCAGGCAGCCAGTCAGTGCTCTATCTGATCATGATCTACACTGTTCGTTATTCAGTCTGGTACCCAATCAATCTGTCTTGTGAATAGGAACCCTATATAGGCTATATTCGAGACCAATTGTAGAGTATTGGTTATAAAGATATGAGTCCTGTTAGTTTTGGTGAGTCTGTCAAAACACTACAAACAAAAATTATAAGATGGCCTTACCAGGGTATCGTGTTGTCCTATCTCATACAGTGAAACATCAAATGTGAATAAGAATTGTTTTCATTTTATTTATCATGAGCTACATACCTTTAGGAGTTTTCAATGACTTGGATGGTGTTATGTAAGATTTGCACAATGGACATATCTTGCAGGCAACTGGTATCTGAAAAGTATATGACGGACTAAAACACTCACTAAAGAAACAGTATGATGAATAAATATAGAAAAACACCATTGCACCCTTGGACATTTCATCACAACATCTTGATTTTTACATGCACATTGTTTGAATGACATGGTAACAGTTGTAATTGGCAAACTCGGTCATGAACTCGAGACTGATATAAATGATTCATAAGTACTATTTAGCAAATGGCATTTGATATCAATGAAAGGAGAGGCCATAGCCTGTATTGAACTCCTTTTATATCCCAACTTTTATTTATATCCCAAGGTTTTTATTTCATTTAGATAAGTGTTATATAATTATAGACCTAGTACCAACATTTTATAGAATTTTTTTTCAGACAATTGTCATGAAACTGTTGAAATTATGAGTTAAAATGTACAACATCGGGTTTGTAACAATTTTCGCTGACAGACTGCAAAGCTGAAACGTCAATGTTTAACTATTTATGTTTAATGTTGGTTTTCCTAACAAAATTATTTTTATGTATCACTAAAAAAATAAACAGTTCTTCATTATTTAATAAAATTTGAAGAAAGTGGAGAAATTATTGTTAACGCAATTATTAAAATTGTACATCTGGGGTACTTCGATTTCTAACTATCTTCAATATGCTCTCTGTTAACTTGACCAGCACATTTGTACAGGTAATAATGTACAAATTTCAATATTTTAACCCTTTCGCTGCCAAGGTTGAAAACCCGAATTGATGTCGTCAGTGCCAAGAGCTTTTTACAACATAAACAAACACCAATACCAAATTCAGAATAATAAGGCTAGTTATTTATAGATATTTCGATGTAATTACTATGTTAACATGTGAAAACTAAAGCAGTAACATTATTGGTCAATATTTCAATGATCTGCCTACGTCAGCATAGAAACCCCCGCTTTGTATGCTGGTCTATATATAGAAACAGCAAAAGCCATCCATATGGCAAATACGCCAAAAATAATAGGGACGGCATATGCTGTCCTTATGGCAGTGAAAGGGTTAATGATTATCATTTCTAATCCCCGTATGTCTAGTTTCCTGTATAGATAGAACGATGAAAACAATAATGAAATCCCTTCTTATTTGCACCAGAAATTACTATGTAAAATGAATATTTTGATTTACTTTCAGTCCACGGTGCCTATCCATATCGGCTGTTTCTTTGCGAAATTCGCTATATTGGCTGTTTCTTTGCTTCGGCAACAACTATTCTTTGCTAGTAACAATGGATGGAGAGCATATGTCAGAGATTCCAGACGCAAATGTTACAGATATTAGGTATATTGTACAAAAAAGGTTGTGCACGGAACATTAGAATGTCTAAACTATGCATTGTAGTGTTTACTTTTTAAATGTCGGCGATTGTGGCTGAAATCTCAATGAAACTAGTTGACGATACACAGACGTAGAGCACAGATCCAGCTTTCGCAGTCTATAACGAGTGTTTGCTTTGATATCTAACGTATCAAGCGATATATTATATTCATTTCTTCAATATTCTTCCAAAAAATACTTACAAATAGGTAGGAATATTAAAAGATTTATCCAAAACCCTTTACTTTTGGTTTAATTGGGGCACCGGCGGCCTCACTGTTCACCAGTTTTTGATGCACAGGCTGACTCTCTGCATTGCGCACAGGTAGGCTCAATGATAATGACTACTTAGGCACCTGTTTACTCACTGTATTATGGACAATTTAGAATTTTGTCACTGCATTCTCCTTATTAGAATGTAAATTAACGTTACATGAGCAGGGGACTTCGAAGTTGAACGAGAAACCTTAAGGTTTATCGCAGCTGTGTTAGTATCCTTTTTATGTAAGGTTAATGCATACATTGCTAAATGTTTATGAAAATGCTAATAGATATGTCTAACAATAATAAAGCTTTTCAAAACTTTAACAAGGTTAAAACACTTATTTGATATGTACAGCCTATGTACATTCTATATTGCAGTTTTAGCACAGAACTCCACTTGCCCATTTATTGGTTTATTCGCCGGTTCATTCGCGAGAGGGCGTCCAACCTCTGGGCAGCATCCACAGCGATGTCCGCTCAATAACTTAAACAGTTGTTGACCGATCTTCATGAAACTTAAGAAAAATGTTTGTGTTCATAGTATCTCGGCCATATTCGATAACCAGCGAAATCGATCAAGCCACTACAAAAATTGGACGCCCGCTCGCCTGGCCGCCATGGGTGTTCCCACAATACGACATATTTCCGACAGGCGTATAAAAAGTGATTTTAAAGACAATTTAGAATTTTGTCACTGCATTCTCCTTATTAGAATGTAAATTAACATTACATGAGCAGGGGACTTCGAAGTTGAACGAGAAACCTTAAGGTTTATCGCAGCTGTGTTAGTATCCTTTACATGTAAGGTTAATGCATTGGAATGGACGGACAGAGGGACGTTAGGTGGATAAAAGGACGAATGAACGGAGGGAGGGAGGATGGGATGAGAGAAAGAACGACCGACGGACGATCGGTTGATGGAAAACGGACGATGAACGAACGGACGAACGAATGAACCTGCGAATAAACCAATAAATGGGCAAGTGGAGTTCTGTGCTAAAACTGCAATATAGAATGTACATAGGCTATACATATCAAATAAGTGATTTAACCTTGTTAAAGTTTGGTAAAGCTTTATTATTGTTAGACATATCTATTAGCATTTTCATAAACATTTAGCAATGTATGCATTAACCTTACATAAAAAGGATACTAACACAGTTGCGATAAACCTTAAGGTTTCTCGTTCAACTTCGAAGTCCACTGCTCATGTAACGTCAATTTATATTCTAATAAGGAGAATGCAGTGACAAAATTCTAAATTGTCCATAATACAGTGAGTAAACAGGTGCCTAAGTAGTCATTATCGTTCAGCCTACCTCTGCGCAATGCAGAGAGTCAGTCTGTGCATCAAAAACCAGGGTTGGCAAAATGCCGGCAAATATGAGTATTTTCCATGCCAGCGGTATTTACCGGTATTTACCGGCAATTACTGGCAAATACTGGTCGATTGAACTGACCATTCTGGAATTTATACTTTATTACCTATTATCATCATTCATATAGTTAATTTCAAGTTTACCCATCAATTGCCATTATATTTATACTTAAGTTTAACACTTTTATCACATTATCCATAATAAATAAAATATTTAAGTACTGAAAAAGTGGCCATCTGAATTGACCACCCATGGAATTTATACAATACAATGTATATCGTATAGTCAGCATGTGGATAACTTCAAATTTTAATTATTAACAATAATGGAGTCAGCTTTTTAGAGGGTTATTTTAATTATAAACAAGTTATGTACACAACTTACAATAAATATACATGAATACAATAACACATAAGGTTAGATACAAAGAAGTCTCTGTCTACCAGGCAATCTTTTCTTTCCCCTTAAAGTATCTTTAACTGAACACCAGTTTGGCAGCTTTCTGGAGTCACATCAAAACACAATCATTTAGTTGCACCTAGACAAATTGTATATGTTATTTATGACTCTGTTGCCTGTGTTGCCCCTGGCTATTACAGCCCCTTGTATGAAACATGTTGTTTTAATAGTCTAGACCTTATGGCCTTGCTTGTTAAGTGTCAATGGCCAGGTGCACAGGTGGACCAGCATTAATTTCTCACCTGATGTATTGTTAGGTTCTAAGTAAAAAAAAGACAGGTCTTTAAGATTTATTTTTACTTTAAGTGCTTAAAGTGATCACCTGATGTGAAATTTAATTAAAATATCTAATTAATTAAATTATTATTATGATAAAACATTAATTGCAGTCAACTAAGTTAAGATTTCTGCAGTAATTTTAAGGCAAAAAACTCATCTGTGTAGTATTTGCCAGTATTTTCCAGTATTTGCCACTTTGGGGAGTATTTTCCAGGGCGGTAAATACCGGTAAATACCACTGGTAAATACCGGGGGTGGTATTTACCGCCCAACCCTGTCAAAAACTGGTGAGCAGAGAGGCCGCCGGTGCCCCAATTAAACCGAAAGTAAAGAGTTTTGGATAAATTTATTAATATTTCGACCTATTTGTAAGTATTTTTTGGAAGAATATTGAAGAAATGAATAAAATATATCGCTTGATACGTTAGATATCAAAGCAAACACTCGTTATAGACTGCATATAAGCTGGATCTGTGCTCTACGTCTGTGTATCGTCAACTAGTTTCATTGAGATTTCGGCCACAATCGCCGACATTTAAAAAGTAAACACTACATTTCATAATTTAGACATTCTAATGTTCCGTGCACAACTTTTTTTGTACAATATACCTTATATCTGAAACATTTGCATCTGGAATCTTCGACATATGCTCTCCATCCATTGTTATTAGCAAAGAATAGCCGTTGCCGAAACAAAGAAACAGCCGATATAGGGAATTTCGCAAAGAAACAGCCGATATGGATAGGCACCGTGCAGTCTTTCCTGGCCAAGTGCTCGGGTGCTCTAAACGGACATTTCAAGTTACCTCTTTCTCGCACTCTGTGCATTTTTTCACCACTTTAAAGTCAGATTTTCCTTTTTCTTGTTTCACGGAGGGATGTCTCCCCATTTTAGACGATATCAACCGTTTTCAGACAAAGAATCTTTAAAGTTGACACTATTTTGATCATTTAGATCTACTAAACGCATGAAATCTAAAACCAAGCTTCCAGAGGATTGGGTAAAAAACACAGGTAGGACTGAATCATTTCCGAAGCGACGGATATCTCCGGACTTATCCGGATAATTTTTCGATGTTGTGTTATTTTCTGGACGAATGATGGATCATTATATATTATTACTATGTAACTATTACTTGACTATATTTACTTTAGTACAATTAGTCCGGCGCAAGGGATATGTGGCCCGGCTTTAAATAGAGGTTTTTAGCGAATGCTGAGAACCATGTGGCCCGGTTTTATATATAGATCGTTGAGTAATGAACGGGAACCATGTTGTATGTACGTTAAGTTCAAGGTCAAGCTATTTATAATTGAGTATATAAATATAAATATTGAATTGAATTATTTCCCCTTAACTATAAATATAAATATATACATGTATATATATAGATTATATAAATAGATCGATGAGTCTGTTTACGAATATTGGCAATCCTATGACTTGGCGCGTGAATGTGACCTATATTATGATGGTTCTTTGTTTACAAATGTTTCTGATGTTGAAATTGACGGTTCTAGTGGGTTTCTGTTTTAAAGAAGGCGATTTCGTGTCTATAAAGTAAATACCCCCCCCCCCCCCCCCCTGGTTTACGGGATCAAGATGCTGAATATAGAAAGTTAGTATATATGGTTTCATCCTGAAAGTACCAAAAGAATTGCCATGTACGTGGTAGGACAATTTTGAAAGATACTGTTGAATTTAAATAGAGCAAATTCATTTAATGTGGTTAGTGCTATGATAATGTTTAACTTCCAGGTAACTCCTTGATGAAAATTAAATGTTGGCGTAACTGTCCAAAAGTGCAAGGTCTAACATTATCTTCAGCTGCTGAAAACGATATAACAAGGAGGAATGGCTTACAAAGCTCTCAGTAGAGTATCTACTTACGAAAATCTACCATGACAATAATGAAAAATCAGTTACATTTATGAAATTTTGAGTGCTCTTAACGATCCACTACACTCCTCCTTGTTCGACCATCGATTTAAAAAGAAAAGTATCAAACTAAACAAAATTAACATTCATTTGTGCAAAATTTCATTGAAAGGCATTTTGCCGTTTTTGAAATGTTGATACTTTTTTATCGATAAAGGTGCAAAGAGGAGTGTAGTAAATCCGTAAAATGTGAGTAATTATTTTGTATCCTAAACTGAATACATATCAACACATATAGTTCTGTAAATTCTTCATCATAATTCATGTTACTATAGCAACCATCTCTTCCATTATTTTCTAGCTAGTTTTCATTATATTTAAAAGGAAAACTTTTCAATACTTTTGTTTTCAAGTCATTCACTACATTTACTGCAAACTGTTAAATGTTCAGCAAACAAATTTCATCATAAATCCCATTCCATACCAATTTCGGTATACTTCATTTCAAACTGCGCTCCTTGTATACAACGCGTTCCACAACTACATGTAATATACAAGCACATCCTTCAACGTTCAATACCCTTTGCCAATAAAGGACAACAATATAGTAGCACTTTAAATTTCTTTCTTTGTTTAAAAACAATCCATCACCTGCATGAACTCTTACACCCAACATCTAACTTCTTATGTCGTCCACATATAACACATCTGTGTTATACTTTTCTTGTTATATTTAATTTATTTTATTTTTGGTTTTATAAAATCTAAAAGATATTTAAGTTATCTCATTTATCAAATCACGAAATTTATCAGTTAAAGCTTTAAGATAGATGCTATTTTAAATGGTATTTTGTTCCTCAAAAACTGGTATTGAATCTTCAAACTGGACATTTCACAGATATAAAGTAAAATGGCTCTCTTTTGTTTTATTTATTATGATTTCAATTGTTTCATTTTAAGGATATTATTTATAAACTTATTACAAAAAAGGAAAATACGCATATCTCCTACAAGTGTAGGAGTCAACAAAATTGACAAAAATGTTAAGTTTATAGATCTAGAGTAGGCACCAATTTATCACATTTTGTCCGTTTATATAGGAACTCTATAAAAGACCAGCTTAACATGCTGTCCAAATATCACGTTGGTAACCTTTCTTTTTGAAATAAGTTCAATAACAGATATCTTTTACGAATTACGTCGAGAAAATAATAAATATTGTCTTTTATTTTCTTTAGTTTATAAATCAAATATCCACAAACACTGGCTGATAAATACTTTATTGCGGTAATGATTTTAATCTGCTCCTGTATTTTTGAATTAAATCTGGGTATCGGCGAGAAAGGTTTTCCTAAATTTGTGGTACCGATAACCCTGTTTTAAAAGTTTTTCTTAAAAATCTCATTGTAACAAGCTCTAAAAAGCGAACAATTAAGCTGTGAAATTTAAAACCGTAATAAGCTGCACTTTGGACATCACAAGTTAAACAGAAGACAACATTTGCGGGGCCTTAACACAGGTGTAAAGCTGTAAACTGACCCCATAGGAAAATGACCCTCGGTCATTAGTTTATCTAGAATAGTTTATCTCCTGTAATAATATCATAACCGGGGATGGGGCGGAATCAATGTAATGACCCACACTTAGAAAAATTACCCTCACATAGAATTGTGAGCTCCTTAAGAATAACCCGGACCGCTGGATTGGTAGACAACGACCTAAGGCACTTATGCAATTCTAACCAACTATTTAAGCAAAATGACAACTGGTTTGAACCATTTCCGCAGATCAAATCTCTCAAAAGTTCGAATGGTGATGAATTTGCATCCCCAAATTTGCGAGTTTTTGTACGCAAGGCTACACACAGTGAAACTAATGGAACTACCAATTACAAAGTTAATATTATCATTCTGTTTCTCTATTAACGAGTATTCGAAAAGTGGTCCTCATTAAGCACAAAAAAAGAATAAGAAATTCACGTCAAAAGAATTTTGAAATGTTCACCAGTTGCAAAGATAAAGGGACATTATTTATATATATACAATACAATACAATATACTGAAAAGTATTTTTAGGAGAGTTATTGGGTCTTGTTGGAAATGTTGTAGATTTTGATGGTGATGATAAATTCCAAGTTTCAAAATGATATCTCAAGTAGTTTCAAAGTTCTTGACCAAGTGTATATTCTTCTTAACACAAAATTTAAGTGAAAAGGGGGCATAACATGAGAAGAGCTATTAGTCTTATAAGTAAAGATGTAGATTTTGAATACATATTCCAAGTTTCAAGTTGATATGTAGTTTTCAAGATATTGGATCAAGTGCATAGTTTGTTTAACGGATGCCGATGCCGCCACCGACGCCGACACGTATTTTGTGTTAACCAAAATATGCACTGGTTATTAAGAGGTCGCAAACATTGCAAATGGCGAAAACTAGCTAAAATTTCAAAAATGATTTTTGGGGGAAATACTTATTGCCACCTAGATTTTAGTAAAGAAATGTATTTAGCTATGGATGTAGTAAATGTTTGCAAGCTCAATTAAGTCTAATTCGTGTTCTAATTACCAAGCACATACTAAAACAAAAGCAAAACCGTTTGCATGAGAACTCTGAAATTCATGAACAATATACCAAAGCTACTTATACCTGAAATAAGTATATGCTGGTCTACAATGTTTAGTGCCAATTCGTCAAAATAACGTTAGGGTTTTCAAGAAATTCACGAAAAACCTTACTTCCTGGTTCAAAGTGAAAGTAGAGTCACTTTCACTTTGAACCAGGAAGTAAGATTTCCTTGAATTTCTTGAAAACCCTAACATTATTTTGACGAATTGGCACTAAACATTGTAGACCAGCATATACTTATTTCAGGTACGAGTTGCTTTGGTATATTGTTCATGAATTTCAGAGTTCTCATGCAAATGGTTTTTCTTTTGTTTTAGTATGTGCTTGGTAATTAGAACATGAATTAGACTAAGCTGCGCTTGCAAACATTTACTACATCCATAGCTAAATACATTTATTTACTAAAATCTAGGTGGCAATAAGTATTTCCCCAAAAATTCATTTTTTGAAATTTTAGCTAGTTTTCGCCATTTGCAATGTTTGCGATACCTTAAAAACTTTGAAACTTCTTAATATTCCAACTTGAAACTTGTAATCTATATTCATCATAAATATCTACATCATTGCTGTACCAACAAAACCAATAACTCTCCTACAAATACTTTTCAAGTTATCCCCCTTTTCACTTACATATTACAATAACCAGAAAATGCACTTGGTCAAGAACGTTGAAACTACTTGAGATATTAATTCGAAACTTGTAGATTATCATCGCCATAAAATCTACATCATTTCCAACAAAACCCAATAACTCTCATACAAATACTTTTCAAGTTTTATCCCTTTTTCACTTAAATTTTGTTAACCAAAATATTAATTTGGTTAATAACTTTGATAACTACTTAATATACCAACTTGAAACATTGAAAACGCACTATCATAATCTACATCATCATTAGCAAAACTTATAAATCTAATACAACTATTTTTTCAATTATGGCCCCTTTTCACTTAGGTTTTGTGTGAAATATTTTATACACATAATCTTGAAACTACTTAAGATATCAACACAGACTTAAAAATAATTTTCATCATCAAAATATAAAATTACATCCATCAAGACCTACAATATTTTCAAAGTAATGCCCCCTTTTCACATTAAATTAATGTTAAAGTTTTTAGTCAATTGGTCCATCACTTTTATATTAAGTGATTGATATGAAGCTTAAAATAAATATCCCCGTTAAGGACCTACTTCATTTCCAACAAAACTCTTGCAAGGTTATTTTCACAATTATGCCCCTTTTAGCACATAAAGTTTTCTAATAAGTTCTTATGCTGTTGGCCAATCTTTAATTTTACTGGTCTTAATATTTAATATTGATATTGAACCTAAAATAGATGCCCAACATTACAATCTGATAAAAATCATTTCCTGAAAACCGCTACGCTATCAGGATCTGACGACGAGTAACTAGAACATATCACAAACCCTTTGAACCAATCAGATTGTCGCCTACAAAATCGCAAAAGTGAAAGTAAACATAGTATTTTAAACCATGAAAAGTATTGACACCCCGTGTAAGACATATTTTACTGGAGATATATACATGTGTTTATGTAGTTTTGCATTCATTTCTAATGTAATGACATCTTCAGATCATTTTGCGAGCGTGATGACAATTTCTAAAAATAGTAAACGGGGAAAACCGCTATTACTTATGTACGGTGTCTGCGGGTCATTATCAGATCTAACATTTTTGTTAGATCTGACTAAAGTGAGATTGTCCAACACCATGACCTTCTTCATTTCCAACAAACTCATATAACCCTTTCAGATGTATTTTAACAGTTATGCCCCTTATTTTACTCAGTATTTTTATCTTATGTTTTTAATATTACTCAAATAATTGATTTGGAACAGAAAATAAATGTTATTCATAATGAACTGCAAAATTGTGTAAGCAGCTATGCCCCCTTTTAAGTTAGACTTTACTTAAAACTTAGTTAAAAGCTTTTATGTAGTTGACCTATCAGGGGGTACAGCCTAAATAAGTACTTTAAGCAAGGAATTTGGTGGCTGCTTTCCAATATGGCGGAAAAAATCTGGAAAGTTTGATACCTGTTGGAATATTTTCACACGGTAAGCACACTATATTCAAATATTTCCTTTAACGACATATCTCATTCGGATCTGCGATGTTAACGCTTGACTCGGTTTTTTATTTGAGCTTCCTAGCTGTCCTAACAAAAAAGTTATTGAAACAAAACCTTGCGAGGTTTGTTGTGTTTTTTGTTTCCCTCGCGAAAATCAGTTGTTTTCTTCAAAATCTGCTAGACACATGTCCCTATGAAGCATGTTTACGCCAAAATATGTCTAAAATGGATTGTTTTAATTTTCTGGAAAAATATGTTCATGAGAAAACGTTCTTTCGCCAAAAAATTAAGGTTTATATTTCAATTCTTGTGGCTGATGTACTATTAAGTCATTTTTGGTGGCTGTTGTTTATTTAAAAATTTTCTCCAACGTTTAATTTTTGCGAAAAATCAACTGGACATCACCTTGGTCTCTATCAAAGTCTGAAATGAAAGTAAAAAGGTCAGACCAATAACTGAAATATCACCTTTTCGTGAAACAATGAAAAGAAATGCACATATATCATCTAAGTTGAACATGGGCGGGACGGTTGGGGGAATGGCTAAAATCTGAGCAGCTGCCAAAATGTTTTAGCTTAAACCATGTCGCACAGGCCTTATATCGAACTAACCAAGAAGAAACGCGGGCACAAATCCCGTCAAATAATGTGAAATTTAAACAACATTCTACACATTATGTCTAATCATCTGCGCAAGATTGAAAGAATTCAGCCAAATAGAAAATGTGGAGTTAATGCCACAAAATTTTATGAGTGAAATTAACAAACGGCCACAACTCTAGTAAAAAAGGAAAAAATGTTTTCTTCACGATGATCTACACATCCTGTTTGATCATCTGTGCAAGTTTGAAAGAAATCCGCCTGACAGCTTATGAGCATCGGCGTAGTCAATGGGGCGGAGGCCTGCCGCCCCAATATTTCGACCAGCCGCTAGACCAGCCGCCGTTGTATTTTAGCCTCGCCGCTCCAGTATTTTTGTGTCGCCTTAAATTTCGGGTACACTAAAGACAGTCAAAGAAACACTCAATTAGCTGCGCACGAAAGAGAATTAATTAACGACAAGGATGACCACAGATTGTTAATTGCCATTTATTATTGCATGTACAGTGCCAGGGTATTATCAATAATTATTTTGTTTCTTGTGTTTTTAAAATATCAAATAAAAGGATAATTGGCGACATGTTACCTCAGTTTTGGTGCCTAATATTAACAAGTACTCGTAGGTCATATATGTTACATAAAATTAAAAATCATTCATAGTCCATAATTAGATGTGATCAGATAAGGATGTTTCTAATACACCTCGGAATTTTGAACTTCCCAAGCGCTCTTTTGTTGTGTCAAAATCCAAGATGCGAGTGTATAAATCTAGTTGGTTTGATGGCTACCTATATCTTCATTAGTTATGAACATTACATTATATATTTTATTCATAATCACTTATTCAAAGGGAATGTTAAACACTACTGTTAAAAACACTGCTTCTTCTCAAAGATTTGTATAAACTGGCCTAGTTTAAGCGGGTTACGCGCAAAAACTGCCCTCTTTTGTTATGTCTATTTTTCTGTCCTTTTGAAATCCAAGCATTATCATTTAAACTTTTTAAATTATATCACTTAATTCCGCCGCCCCAATATTCAAAACTTGCCTACGCCTCCTCATTGAGGAGTTGATGCCACAAAAGTTGGGGGACGTACGGACGTACGTACAGACGGACGAGTGCAACTCTATCGTACAGACGGACGAGTGCAACTCTATATGCCTCTAACTTTGTGGGGGCATAAAAAACAAGTACAAGGCCCAATGACTCAGTGGTAGCGCATCGGACTACTAATCGAGAGGGCGCTCATTTCCTTCCACATTGTTTGTCGGAAAATCTGAATAGTAGGAGGTAATGACTTTTTGGTACATGATAGATAAATACATTAAGCCCAGCATTTTTGTGCAAAAATGCACCAAAGAGCCCAGTTTTGTCTCGACACAATACGTTTATCGTTTTGTGTTAGTGGGACTACGGAACGGTATGGCTCTGTGTAGGAGATTACTAAACAACAGCCACCAAAATGACTTAATAGTACATCAGCCACAGGAATGGAATTGATCTTAAACCTTCATTTTTTGGCATAGAACGTTTTCTCATGAACATATTTTTCCAGAAAATTAAAACAATTCATTTTGGACATATTTTGGCGTAAACATGCTTCTTAGGGACATGTGTCTAGAAGATTTTGAAGAGAACAACAGATTTTCGCGAGGGAAAAAAAACAAAAACACAACAAACCTTGCGAGGTTTTGTTTCAATAACTTTTTTGTTAGGACAGCTAGGAAGCTCACATAAAAACCGAGTCAAGCGTTAACATCGCAGATCCGAATGAGATATGTCATTAAAGGAAATATTTGAATATAGTGTGCTTACCGTGTGAAAATATTCCGTCAGGTAACAATTTTTCCCGTTTTTTCGCCATATTGGAAAGCAGCCACCAAATTCCTCGCTTAAAGTACGGTAGCAACCATTTAGGCTGTACCCCCTGATATCTTTTACTAACTCAGTTGACTACATGTATTGATGAACTAACAATAAATGTCCAACACCATGACCTACTCCATTGCCAAGAAGTTCTATACAATTCCAACAACATTTTTCTGTTCTTGCCCACTTTGATTTATAATGTTATGTAATCTTTGTTAAAATAAGTGATTGACTCTCTCAGTTAATCTTTGAACTTTAATGGCATAGCATCTATAACTAGTCATTTTCATAAATAACTTACGAGTTTTCTAACTATTACAAAATATTTAATAACTCCTCTCTTTTAGCTATATATTTTTGTTACACTCTGTGATATGAACACTCTGTGATTTGAATTTAGTTTTCTCTTTCATCACACACTTGTTTATTTATTACTTTTTTGGACAAAATTGTTTGGCCATAATCATTATACATTATTTTTTCACGTGAAATAACTACTATCTTAAAATAAAATACACCTAACACATTTATTTTGAAATTTGAATTTATTTAAAACTAATCGAATAGTCGAGCTCACTTTATTCTCGGACAGCTCTTGCTGTAAACTGCATCTGACAGTAACGAAACATGTATAACTATATTTAGGCTTTGAGTCAAGAGAATTTGAGATTTTACTATCCAAACAATGTGCCCAGTACCAGTAAACAAAGACAGTGGGCGTTTGAATAAAGGGAGTGTTTAACATTAAACTTTCATTGAAACATGTTTTCATGGTTCACTCATCATGATGGCATTCATTAAACAGTGAATACGTTAAATGACAGTTTCAAATAGTGAGCAGTGAAGGAGGTCGTAAGCTTCCGCGGTGTTACATCATGTTTGTCACGCAATACGCCTACTACAACGTATATTTAATATGTTTCTGCATGAGTGTTATAAGAGTCCCTCATTCTCTGATTAAGACTCAAGCATGCACTTTCGTTTATAACGCTGTTCTGAGGGATATGATTCTAATTGACTCGGGAGATGACATTTCGACTATTGAAATTTCCTTAAAGACTAATTCTGACCCCTACGATTTTATCTGAATGGTCTTGTTTTTCCTTAAACAAGGGCTGAAGGTTATAAAACTGAGCTTGGAAACCAGTCTAAAATCTCAAGCATCTGATTGGCTGAAATGGCGACTGGTCGCCATTTCAGCCAATCAGATGCTTGAGATTTGAGACTGGTTTCCATGCTCAGCTTTATAACCTTGGGCAAAGGGGTATTTTGGGTATTCATAAACATAATCTCCTTACAAATGATCAAAGTGACCATTGAGATCCAGCAGCTAGTGGAACCTCTGGTTACTTTTTTATTAAAGAAATACTTGATTTTTATTAAAATGTTATGCGTATATTGATATAATTAAGTATAAATCACAGAGTTAATAGTGCATGTTTTAAAACCTTCCCAGACTAAAAAGTAGGCCATAAGTGAACGTTAATTGTATCTAAACTACTTACAAGTTAAAACAAGTGACTCTCAAGTAGTACAAAGAAATGTTAGTCATGTGTTTTAAGATGAACACTGGTGAAGGCACCTATAAGTACATGTACATGAATTAAGTTCGGCTACAGGGCAGAGAGATATGTTTTATATAGTTTAAATGGTTACAAATAAATACTATTAACATTGCAAAACCTATCACAATATTGGTTATGAAAGGTAAAATGTGCAATATCTTGAACATTTAAAGACTGTCAAATCACATAGGCTGCTAACGATTACAACTAAAATGGGAGATGGCAGATCTTACAGATGGCTTGTGTAGTTTTCTTAAGTTTCAATATTGATCACAACAATATTTTTTTTTCTTTATCTGAACACGAGGGAGCAAACTACGAGAAGATGCGAGAAAGGTATCAAAGTGGTCGTTAGATACCTGTAGAAGATAAATTGTTGTAAAAAAGATTATCGCTCTCTGTTTATGTATTTATATCGGCGTCTTATCTATATTTGAAATTAGCCTCGCGTATAGTAATGCACTGAAAGACCTAGTGAAAACATCGATAATATTGAAGAAAATCAAAGATTCCAATCACGAAGGTTTAAGAGAAAATCGATCAGCACGCTTCAATATTTTATGCCAGATGTTTATCGATATACCGACTGTACTGTACAATAGCACCCCGAGTTTTTGGCCGGGGATTTTTGTTTCGTTGTTGTCCTTGTTGTAAGGGAAACATAGACCTATTTATGTAGTGACTCACTACTGATTCAAAACCAACAATAAGAAAAAGCGAACAGGTCCCAAGGTTATAAAACTGAGCATGGAAACCAGTCTCAAATCTCAAGCATCTGATTGGCTGAAATGGCGACCAGTCGCCATTTCAGCCAATCAGATGCTTGAGATTTGAGACTGGTTTCCAATCTCAGCTTTATAACCTTCAGCCCAGTAGGCGTTGCAATAGTGGGCTCTGTATCGGACCATATTTGATAGTTTTATTCACAAAGCTATTAGGATGAACCATATCTTAAATTTTTATACAATTGACAGATTGTATTGACAAGTTAATATCATTTTGTATTTTGTCCACACCCAGGCGCTCCTTCGGAGAGGGCCTTGAAATCTGACGGGCTCATTTAGAATAGCGCGTGAAATAAAACTTATAGTAAAATGTAGTCTACAAACTTTAGTACAGGAAATATAGTCTGTCGTGCATATTTTAGTACAGAGATAATAAGGAAATGAATTCTTTTGAAATCACAAAGCACAAATAAAGTTTGAAAGTGGGTAACTATTTGTTTGCTTCCGATCACGAGGGTTTCCATTCGTTATCTACATGTAACTTCTGTATGATGAGATATTACATGGAAAATGAACCAACACATGCAATAGCACGTGCACAAAGTTAAAACATCGCAAACGAGGATGTGCATATTCCATTCTAATTTCTGTTTAAAACAAGGATTTAGAAGATATACGGTAATGCCATTTGTCAACAAAAGCCATAGGAGTATGTAATTTGTATTGCAATATGATTTACAGGTTATACACTAAATCGTATCGATATAAGCACTTACGCTTCGAAATTTGACCTCAATCATTCATGAATTTTAATGACTTTAAAATATCCTTTTACCATTTAAGCAAGGACTTGAAACAGATAATACTACCGTGTAGAAATCTTAATAATAAAGATTGACATGCTAGATAAAACATGCCTCTGTTTGCTCGTTCTTGTTTTGATAACAAGTTGTTTAACGCGACATAGAAGATAAATAAAATTTAGAATCTATTTAAATAGGGTGTTACGAAAATGGCGTTCAGGACATTTTCAAGTAGTAGTCGCATGTTTTTCAACAGAAGGTTAAGTGCTGTTCAAAATGGACTTCACAAAAATGTGTTCAGTTGTTTGGAAGGTTATCCGAAACCCATTCCAGAAAGAATCCGAGCACATATAAAGTCATGTGATAATGGTTTGCATTTTCGCAAGCATATTTGTACTTCAAGTTCGCCAAAATTACCAGAAAAAGCGAGTGATGGTAAAAGTATATTTAGTTACAGGAAAGT
This sequence comes from Corbicula japonica, assembly GCA_038501625.1. NCBI lineage: Eukaryota > Metazoa > Mollusca > Bivalvia > Venerida > Cyrenidae > Corbicula > Corbicula japonica. The sequence continues at coordinate 7,769,347 of JAZAYU010000001.1, read as the reverse complement.
TGATTACAAAGTGGACGTGAAGACTGGGGATCAGATTCACTCAGGAACCGATGCTAATGTGTTCATCATACTGCACAGTGAGACCGGCGAACGCTCAGAAGCTTTCCACCTGGATTATTTGTTTCGAGACGACTTCGAAAGGGGACAGCTGGACAGTTTCCAGATTAAAAACATCGCATATCTTAAAGACATTCATAAAATTGAGTTTTGGCGAGATGGGGCGGGGCTGGGATCTGACTGGTTCGTTGAATATATCGAAGTCGAGGCTATTCAAAGTCGGAAAAGGTTCATGTTCCCGGTGTTCCGATGGATTAAGCCTCATAGACATTATGTTATACGCCATATGGACAATTGCTTACCACAGTTTGATCCCGAACCCGGATACAGAAATGATGAACTAGAAACAAAGCGAGAAGTCTATCAATGTATGATGAAAGTTCCGGGTGGCCCGAGCCAGGTAATGTTTTTCTACAATTATCTAGAAGTTGAACCAATCAACAATGTGTGTTGTTTAGTACATCTTAATATCCCATTATGATGAATTGTTCTATTCCTTGCATATTCGTAATAAATTTATTATATTATATGCAGACAGAATTCGAAATGTTTGTATAACAATTAAATTCCATAGAAATAAAGGTCCACAGAGCCTTAAGTTATGCATAAAATCCTAATACCTTATCTAACATTTCTCCTCTGCAAAGGTATTTCATGACCAATTACAAAGGTCATTAGTCATATTTCTATGTTAAGACAGCAATTGAAATCATATTGAATAATTTATTAATTTTACCATACAAGTAACATCAAAGGAAACATAGACTAAAAAACGCTGGTTTAACCTCGCCAGAGAATTGATTTTTGCATAAAGAAATACCAGTGTTTGTAGAAAGAACTAAATATTCAGAAAATGCAGGTATTCTAAACGATGTTATTTCAAAATTTAAATAATGATAGCTGTCTGTCTTTTAAGAGCACGAGTAACAACTTAATACTCCAAACTATGATGGTTTACGTTTATCAAAACTAAATAACTGGTAGTTTTGTTCTCGTGATTAATTTAAATAGTTTTGAACCTGTCAGTAAAAAAAAAATCCTCTAGTTTCTTATTCATATAGTGGATCATGATTTTCAAATTATCGCAAACAACGAATTCTTTGACTCAAGTGTAAGCAGGCTAATGATATAAAGTTTATTTACGAGTGAGTGTTGAAATTGTTGTTGTTTTTTCAAGTCACTAATGCAAATTAAGTTTTAAAGTAGATAACTATTTTGTTTGATTCACATGGAACTTCGGCCTTTAGAGGAATTAAACCAGTATAATCTATTCCTTTGTGGACAATAAACATCTCAACCTTTCTGAGCAAAGTAGCTAGTGTCGTATCAGGTTCCGCGAACACTTGTCGATGATGAAAACATAATCATGCAAAACGGGAAGAAATATATGACAGGAAAAGATTTAGCTTTTTGAAGCAACAACAATACCTGTCGGACTATTTTTAGCAGCGTCGGTTCAAACAATGTAATGTTCAAAATAAAACCCTTAGTTATGCCCGATGGTTTAAACAGTCTATCAATATGTTCTTTCCTTCATAGCACTATGAACTTGTTGACATGATGACCGTTTGGTTTGGAGTTATATATGTTTATATGTTATAAGAAAGGAAAGAAAGGTTACCGACATTATATTCTACAGCGCTGTGCATGCCTCTTGATAAACCCCCAGACGGTGAAATATTTTTTAGGTTTCTTTTATCCCTGTCTTCGTGTTCTTACTCATTTGACTCCAGGCGCTCTTGAGGTCATTGAGTACCCTCCATTTGCGTTATAATGCTACAGGTTTCCTATGTTTTATATGTGTGTGTGCTTTTGCATGCAACGTTGTTGAGTTGATGGAAGGGTTGGAGTTATTTCACCAAGATAACTTGTCATCGTTTGTTCATATGAAATCTGTTGGGGCAAGTATGAGGTTGGTGCACCCTAGAACCTGGTTTAATCCCCAGTGCCAAATTGTTTTGCCACTGACCGTTCCAAGGAAGCAACCCCAATAGTTCTCTTTTTTGTTAATTGTTTGTGGTGTCTTTTTTTAAATTGATGTTATAAACACATGCTCTCATTTCCTCTCTACTGTTTGGCTGCATGGTAAGGTTGTGTTTTCTGGGTGTGGCAATTCCTGATATGCATATTTCTCTTTTCTAAGTAACCCTCTATAATGTTTAACAGTAATTAAGCGGATTTTTTTTCGAATGAACTGCAGGTGGGTTAATTCCCAAGCTAACGGGAAAACTTCTGATACCGCGAAATATATGATGAAAAACCAAAACCTTCAAAAGATTTTATCTGGATTGTTATCAAGGTTCATGATATATTATCATGATATCGTATTTTTTATGAAGTTTGTGTTATTTAGTGAAACTAGGACTTCGATGATGCACGCCAAATGCTTATAAGCTGGAAGTTCGATTAATTATATACGAGTTTGTTTACTTTTTGAAGTTTACATTGTGCGCAGCACTGCCATGAAAAACTGCAGTATAATAAACAAAAGAGCATGTGGTTAAAGTGAACAAAATGCAATTTGGCGTGCCTACCAAGAAATCATGATTCGATTATCAGTGATAAAGAAAGTCTGGAATGATTTTACAGTCTGGAATGGAAAACATACATTGGCGATTTTAGTGATATATGATTCTTAATTAATCAAAGATCTCTCTATAGTTTAATAATGTAAGAATTGATAAGATAAGAAGTTGGAAAAAGTCAATTTGAGCAATTCAGAATTAATGAAAATGTGCTAATAGTACTACAATATAGGATGAAAAGTGTTTGTATAAATATCAAGATTGTTTGGTGGTCTGTATTGCTTTTATAATTTATTATTCTTCTATTTCTCATGTAGATATGCAATATATATGTAATATATAACTCTAATTTCTAATTACACTTAGGTAGTAACCAGTACATAGTCGAAAAAGAATAAACGGATGTCTTATGACCGTTTGCCATGGGTTTGGTAACAAAATGACATTGTCCTTGAACTTTGGCTTATTTTGTAGATGATAGTATTCACTTATTTTGCTTAATGATCGACCGTAAGATAAAGATAAAAAAAAGAGTTGAGAACGCTTCTGGACTCGCCAAATATGAAAATATAGCAGGCTCGGTTTGAATGAGCCTGTTCACGAGCAGTAATAGAAATGCACATTACTGCACATGCCGCCTAGCCCGGGAATGACCGCAACATAATGTTTTCACAAACGTGCTCAATGACCTACAAATGGCGTAATTGATAACAGCAGGGGGCGACGTTTTACAAAGTTTTACATAGAGTAATAATCAGGGCGGGTAATCAAACTGCACCTTACCATGCATTTTGTAAACAAAAGTCCGCCATCTTGGATGAAAATTAGTAAGTTTTTTACTTTTACTCATTTAATAAATAACTCGTAAAATTGAGATATACCTAAGAACCTGCTACACATTTTTCCGAATCTTTTGGTACCAGGATGGAATATAAACTCCAAGTGGAAAACAAGTTACCTCGGTCATGGAAACTGAATCGGCGAGAAATGAGCAAGAATTTTTAGGGTAAAGTGCAGGGAAATTTGTCATTTTGTATGTTTTTCAACAAGAAAGGTAGTTTTGTCTGTAATCACACGAAAAATTGAATTCCATTTTAAATTTCATGTCCCAAGACAATTTTTGGTCAAAGAAAACACTATTTCGCAGCAAAATGAGCAAATATCCTTTATGGTAAAGTGCAGTTCTGAAAATTAAATGATAAAGTGCAGTTGACTTTTTTCCTCAACTAAACGTAAAACATCGCCGTCGTATTTCCCTGACTTATATGACCATATAAACACATGTCCGACACGTAATCAACTAAAGAAATAAAATGTAACATTTGGGAGACTCCTCAATATCAAATTCCGGCTTAAAACATGTAATGTTTTGATCCGCTCCTCTGAACTTTCGCTTGTTTAGTTGTCACCGGCCAACGAAAAACTCCGGGCTTGCGTATTTTTTATTGAATTCTTTAACCTGGTACAAAAAAATCGTTTGTGTCAAAATAAAAAAGTAATATTGGCAGTGAAACAGCTTTTGCTTTAACGATCGGTGCCTGATGGTAAAATATTGAAAATATTCTTAATAAACTTAACCATTATAGATATTTAGGAGACCAACACAGATAGTTTCGTATGTTGAAATTACATGGAAATCGCTCTTAAATCTAGTTAAAAACGCATAATTGACCGTATCTAGGTTCCATGTGTTTCAGATCATGAACAACATATGTGAACATTGTGGAGCGCCATTCAATACACGTGCCGCAATGCGTGTCCATTGCAAGGCCATCCATCAGAAGGCGTTTGCGTACAAGTGTTGCGGTAAAGGTTTTAGGGATAAAACCGAACTGAGAAGACATAGGTCAATAATGTCCATTTTAAAGTATTAAACACACCACAAAAGTAATGCAAAATCGAACATAGTGGCAATGGGCTGTCAGATTCTTAATTAGATATCAATGGGATCGAGTCCTGTAGGACGCTTCGCCGACGATCATACTGTATTCACCTAGGAATGTCTAGTTCTTCCTGATTAAACGTAAAAAGCATATATTTTTAAATTGTATATTCGTTCCTCGCTACAAAGTTCCAAAGAGTTTTTGACCATTGCAACATAAAACAGACATTGCTTTGCTCACGTCCTTAAATCTCATAGTTCGCCTATTTATAGACCTTTATATATAATATTATGCTGTACGCATAAAAACATAAAAAGATGTTGGAATTGTTCCACAACTGCTTGTGTACATTTTACTTCTTCTAGTACGCATACACAAATGTTAAGTATTATAACAAAATGTACATACATAATACTTGATTGATTTGTTAAAACCGTATACATTGTGTTAGTTCAGGTGGGCAACAAATACATCATGCAAAACATGGAGCAAATAAGAAATTGTGTTTAATAGTTAATATTGTTAGGTCATTTGGTTTTTGAAAGAGGTGTGAGGATATATTGCCGATCTAAGTGTCATTTTACTTGAAACGCAGAAGTGGGATAACACAACACTCAGACCGTCAATATATCCTCACATGTATATCTATTCAAGAAACCTTATAATTGTTTGATTAAACTGCAAAACCTTCGAACAATAGATATATAGAAAATATTGGAATTTAATAAATGGGGCTCATTTATTTTCAAACGGCTCTCTTTCCACTGAGCCTCAAAAGTACACGTTTGACGTCATGTTTTCATCTACGTGACGTCTCTTCTAAATAGCTTAGATGGACTGCATATTCATTATTTTTTAACAATTCAGAATAATTTAATTACTTTTAACATAAAACGTTCACACAATCATTCTCTGTAAAGATTTCAGTAAACCCTGAAAATACCAGTGAGCAAATTAGGGGATTGACTTTATGCATTTCCCGGCAATTCAAAACAATATGGCGGAATACAATAAAATATATGGAGACAAAAGCTGTTTCACTGCCAATATTACTTTTTTATTTTGACACAAACGATGTTTTTGTACCAGCTATAAGAATTCAATAAAAAATACGCAAGCCGGGATTTTTTCGTCGGCCGGTGAACAAGCGAAAGTTCGGAGGAGCGGATCAAAACATTACATGTTTTAAGCCGGAATTTGATATTGAGGAGTCTCCCAAATGTTACATTTTATTTCTTTAGTTGATTACGTGTCGGACATATGTTTATATGGTGATTTTAGGCAGGGAAATACGACGGCGATGTTTTATGTTTAGTTGAGGAAAAAAGTCAACTGCACTTTATCATTTTATTTTCAGAACTGCACTTTACCATAAAGGATATTTGCTCATTTTGCTGCGAAATAGTGTTTTCTTTGACCCAAAAAGTTGTCTTGGGACATGAAATTTAAAATGGAATTCAATTTTTCGTGTGATTACAGACAAAACTACCTTTCTTGTTGAAAAACATACAAAATGACAAATTTACCTGCACTTTACCCTAAAAATTCTTGCTCATTTCTCGCCGATTCAGTTTCCATGACCGAGGTAACTTGTTTTCCACTTGGAGTTTATATTCCATCTAGGAACCAAAAGATTCGGAAAAATATGTAGCAGGTTCTTAGGTATATCTCAATTTTACGAGTTATTTATTAAATGAGTAAAAGTAAAAAACTTACCAATTTTCATCCAAGATGGCGGACTTTTGTTTACAAAATGCATGGCAAGGTGCAGTTTGATTACCCGCCCTGAATAATAACAAATCGGCGATGCTTGTCATAAAGACGTTCCCGCTTTACGTATCACGATATTTTCGTGATTCGAATCTTCCCAAAGAATCACTAGTTCAAGTTCACCATTGCTTATCTCGGTCTTTGTACAATGTATGTGAGGAACAACTCATTCATGTAGACTACCAATACGACATACCTCTTGGGTCAAAAGTGAGCTATTACAACTTTTAGCACAGTCCAGACCATGGAACATAGACTTAGACACAGTTTGATAATACACATGAATCAAAAATTTAAATCCCATGAAACTGTCTAAAAAGATGTGATTTTAGTTTTGATTTAAAGCTGGCTTCTGACTGAATATTTTTTAAACTGCTGGGAAAGCCATTGAAGCACTTTGGACAGACCACTGCCAGTGACCTATCTATAAAGGGCAGGTACAATTATATTTGACTGTTATAGTTTCGTCATTATCTAACAAAACATGGACAGTTGTCCATTATATAGATCAGAAACACGTCAGCCTCTGCCTATAGTTTGCTCATTTTATGTTACTTTTTATTAACTTCCCAGAGCAGAGGTTTTGGTAATAATGAGAGAATCCCACATTGAAACTTTGAAATAATTCAACACAGCGAGTTCTTAGCACATGGAGTTCTACCTTCTTGTGTTGTTGTTTTTATCTTATCTAAAACGCCAGCAAGTGTTGCAATTAACAACTTTTTTCTAGACATGACTTTTTCATCATTTGCATTTAACAGGAACATGTTAATCGGTTGAATCAATTTTATTCGATGCTTAAATTCCTAAATTTCGATAATACCTTATAAATAACTCATCAAAATACATTATTTCTCTCTTTATATATGAGTATCCAATCATACAGATATACATGTTCGGTAATATATAAACATACAACGTTATACTGTTTCTAATGAAATCCAAATCAATCTGACAATAGGGATATTACCAGTATCCGAAAAGGAAGGAAGATTTCCGTTACACTTCATTCTAGATTCCTTCACTCATTAAGCTATATTTTGCAAGCCAAACAGAAGAGGTAAAATCAGTTATAACTCTTCTGTTTGGCGTTGTTTATTTTGTGCCAGATGTATACAATATAAAAACCGATTCTTAGACAATTTTTGGTAAAAAAAATACATGACTTTGTGTACTTCTAAATTTTAGATTAATATGTATGGTGTCCTTTCGAACTGTATAGAAAGGTTCAAGTGTTATGTTGACCTTATCGCTTGCATCATTAATTATTTGAAATACCAGAATTACAAGTATATGTACATGATACAAGGAAGATCAAAGGGTAACATTTTCAGTGCACTTTATTTTAAACATGCACATTAGGTTTACCAGGAACACACTTTTGTAAAATGCAATAAACACATTTCCTTGTAAACTCAAGCGGTCGATGGAGTTACTAAATTTAAACAACAAAACCTCTTTTCATCAGCGTAGTTACAACTTCTACATTACAAATTTATTGAATGAAGAGATTGTTCTACTTCTAATCATTAAAAAGTCGGAAGTACTTGATTTGTCCGAATGAGCCAGTAGTTAGTTTTGTATTGTGAGTTATGTGAGAAATTATGGCAAGTGAACATGATATAATTTGAAAAGTATGCATAATTAATAAGGCAAATACAACTATGAAGCAAATAAACACCATTAATAACGAAATATGCATTTGATAATAAGTAAATTTCGGTAAATGTGTTTAAAATTAAGTAATTATTTATCGTTGATTTGTAACAATGAAGCTGGATGATCGAAAATTATAGCTTCAAGGTTTGTACAACCATTATTTACCAGACGTGAATTATACTAAACGAAGCAGAACATTGAAATATAGTGTTAAACAGCGAGTTGTAACGCAAAATAGTGAAATGTAACTGAACTGGAGGATCTCCGACATTGTGCCGGACGTAACATTAAATTTTATCGGAAGTTACACTAAATTTTAATCTTTAATGGTTTAGAAATGCGGATGATAGTGGTTAACGGAATATAGTGTACAAGGATTCAATCGAAACATCTAACAACAAATATGACTTCAGCAGACGATAACAAAGTTGACTACATCGTCAGGGTTCGAACTGGAGACCGGAAACGAGCTGGGACCGATGCTAATATTCGGGTCATCTTTCATGACAACCATGGCAACAAAACTGATAAGATTCGTCTCCATAATGTTTTCAAGAACGATTTCGAATGCGGCCAATTAGATGAGTTTGTTATTTCAAAGCAGACGAACTTAGAAGTTATTGACAAAATTGAATTATGGCGGGATAATTTTGGTTTTGGAAGTCGCTGGTACTGTGACTACATAATCGTTAAAAAGAAAAATACTGATACAGAATTCAGATTTCCTATTTTCCGGTGGGTAAAAGCGGATGTGCATCACATATTCCGTCTCCATGACACCATGTTACCGCAACAGGATCCGATGGCGGAACAACGCTGGAAAGAGTTGCAAAAGAAGAAAAGAAAATATGAAGTAGCGCAGAAGATAACTGGCGGTCCTGCCCAGGTAATAATGCATGCAACAACAACGAGTATCCTACAACATTGTGTCACTTTGATTAAACCTTTGAGCTCGAATAAAAATGCAATGTCATAGTCGAGCGATTAGGGCCCAAGATCATTGTTTTGACCAGTCGCCATTTCAGCCAATCAGATGCTTGAGAATTAAGACTGGTCTCCAATATTTGTTTTGAGACCAGTCTTAAATCTCAACCATCTGATATGCTGAAATGACGACTGGTCGCCATTTCAGTCAATCAGATGCTTGCGATTTAAGACTGGTCTTCAGATTTACTTTTATGATCTTGGGCACAGACCATGCATCTTTAGATCATGAATAATGGTGAAATACTCACCGGAAAGTTGAGTAATGTTTGTACAAGGAAACCTTTGGGGTCAAGAAGACTTGTTTCTTCCCCCAAGTGGCTGCGGTGGAAGTACTTAAGGTGTGAGAAACAGATTGACGTAAGCAGGATAGACAATATAGTTCACTTCAGCTCAAGTTGGAACGCCGTATACACATCTCGAGCGTTTATGTTAAATATTAAATTTTATAAGTTTCTTGGTATCGACATGCTATATATATTATAGAATGCTAGCATTAAAAAGCTATTTAATGGTTACCTTCATTCTCATTGGTACAAACTGAACACCTTCAATGCAGTTCTTGCAAATAGTATTTCACACACCTCCTTTGGACCCTTTATATTGATATACTCGGACTTAAAACCGGGGCTGGAGATTATAAAACTGAGAGTAGAAACCATTCTCAAATCTCAAGCATCTGATTGGCTGAAATGGCGACTGGTCGTCATATCAGCCAATCAGATGCTTGAGATTTGATACTGGTTTCCATGCTCAGTTTTATAACCTTGAGCACTGGGCTAGGTTGCATGGACAGTAATACGCATTGCCTTTACTGCCCAAGAACATGCTAAATAAACTGGGCCTGCAATATTATCGTATTTGTTGTGTTCGGTTGTATCTAAGTTCCCTTTTAATCTGTTTCAATATCACAATACCGTTGTTGTGACGTGTGGCGGCAGTAAAAAGTCTTCCCATACATTCAATATGTGGTGTTATCAGTTAAGTCGTTTGAAAGTCAATTTACTCACATATGTTAATAGTTCACTTCTAAAATTACTGTTGTTTTATTATTTCAGCCACTTTTAAAATGGTGGTTTGAATATCCCAGCAAGGATAGATTTGAATATTGTTCAATCACCCCAATGATATACTTTCTGCATTAGGCGTTCTCTATAATATGCAGGATTATACTCTCAGGTTCCCATGCAGGATCATACTCCCAGATTCCCATTCAGGATTATACTCTCAGGTTCCCATGCAGGATTATACTCTCAGATTCCCATGCAGGATATACTCTCATATTCCCAAATTCTATACTGTAGTTCCGCCCGTTGTTTTCTTGTTTTGGGTAAACCCATTCTTTTACTGTCTGGGGACTGGCGTGCAATATTAAGGCGGATAGATTGGATAATTTTTATTAGGATTACATAAAAAGCCTAACAAAACCGATTCCATTGCATATCACAAGATGTCGTGAATACAATTTTATGGACTTAGTTATTCTAAAAGAAATATAGTTGCAGATGCCCTGGTATGCAATGTTATATTAATGACAGTTGCGGTGTAAATTGAGCTAGCGTATTTTGCTTCATCATCATTTTATTTGACATTAAAATTAGCGTACTACTTTTCAAAATCTAACCATATAAGAGTAATTCAACTGCGCGAATTTATGTCCGCGCGAAAATGTCATTTATGTCTTCTACGCGAAATTTCGTAGCTAAGAAATGTAATGATACCATAGTAACTAGTTTCAAAGATTCGTTAGCAACTTCGAGGGATCTGAAATAACATTGGTTTTCCCTTGAGGGCCGTCACTAAAAACACATTTAAAGTATCCTTTTTCAATGCAAGAAACTGATACATAAAAATTTGAGAAGCTACTGGCCACAATGCCCAATTATGTATCAGTTTCTTGCATTAAAAGTCTAATTTTATTGTGATTTTTTGCCAGAAAGTTTGATATTATCATGTAACTACCCTAAAACGAACCCCTTTCTGGAAATCTTGCATCTCTACCTGAAATTTAACGTTGGCCTTATATTTCTTCATCAAACTTTCAAACTATATTACTTTTGACAATATGGTTTTGATGTAGCCATAATCGTCTTTTCTTTGTATTCCTTCATGATAGTTAAAATTCATTTTGCCTATGATTGTGATTAAGTAAGGTTTTCATTTGAACAAAAATATATATTCTCGTTATATTTACAACGTCGAGCATGCTGTCACTTCCGGCTACATTTGGTTAACTGTTTGTTATTCTGAAAAGGTATCCAAGGGCGACACAAGTGTTCAACTTCACATCCCGAAGGGAAATAGTGAACACTGCTCTAAAAATCAACTACATGTTATCTTGGTATATATCTTCAAATCCAGCAGAGCATGATCATGAAAAAAATACACGAAAATACATTTCATGGGCAAAATAAGATACTTTGCCAGAGCAACGGGACTGAAATAATATCACTTTAACAGGAACTCAAGCATCTCTTGTGTTGGTTGTTGTACGTTATAAAATATATTATATTACTTCGAATGAACAACATTTTGGAAGGCTTCATTGTAAATAAGCAATTTCTTCATTATGACTAATCTCTTATACTTGAAAATATTGTATTTGTTGCCATTACCTGTTAAATATTTAATATCATAGCCGCGCAATACCCCGAGTACAGAGGGTGCACATTGAACAAGGATGTGAATTAGTATGACCCTGATGTATACGTTCAATTTTTGAGGTCTGGGTTTATTCTTTCGTCCGATTTGTAATAATAACATAACTCATGTGAACAACAAAAACAACAATAAGATTTAATAAAACGCTTAATATTTTCCGGATTCGCTTCGTTGAATTATTTCGGGAAATTGAAAGTATAACTTCAAATATTGCAACATTTTCACCCTCCGGCAGCTAATGTAACGTTATGAATGCGTGGTATTGGGAGTGTTAAAGTGGTATGTCTGCATAATAGATGGTCATGACTGTATGATGATAATTTAGGTGAAACTGGATTTCTTTAGAAATGTTTGAAGAAGTTATTTTCAGATCAACCTTTGACTCATCTTCTATTCCATTTAGATTGTTTAGATTGTTATCAAGTTTGTAGAGAGGCCTATGTATAAATGGTGCGATGAGATTGACGTCCTGTTGCTTGCTGTACTTACTTTAACTAGATGTTTTGTTTCGACTGTATTGTAATTTTTGAAAGAAACGATTGCTCCAAAGACTGGTTAATAAGATATTCGAGTTATTTCAATGTCATGGTATTATTCATAAACCATTCTAATACATTCTCTAAAAATGATAAAAATAAGGATTCGAAAATATAAAAGTTCTTTCCTTTAAGAACTGGTCCCAATTTCATAAAAATGAAATTTTTAGAAAGTGTGAAACCTCGAGCATCTTTTAATCTTAAGAGAATAGATACGCGAGAATGTGCATATTATAAAGACTTGTACAAGGGCCAAACATCATACAAGTTAAATTGTAGACCTGTCTCAAAACTCCATGAATTGATAAGTCAAAAATGGAGACTAGTCTCAATATGGATGACATTTAGATTGGTCTCCAGTTTTAAAATTTCTGTCCAGGTTTATTCCAGTTCACAATTTGAAACAACAAAATCGTCATTGCGCTAACAGAATATTTTAAAAACCTTACTGGAAATATCACTGACATCTTCTTAAGATAGTATTTGTGCTTACTTTGTATGTTAAAATATATGCGAAATTCTTAGGAGATTAAAAAGTAACTCTCTTCCGCGGTCAAACATGCATTTCACGCGGTTAATTAAAGGAATTGTCACTTTTTGCATTATCACGCGGTTCAGTGAAGGCGTATTCCCATTTTTTGCATTTTCATGCGGTTAGTTGTTCAAAGGCATCATCACTTTTTTGCATTTTCACGCGATTAATTGGAGGCATTTTCACGTTGTGCATTTTCACGCGGTTCATTGAATGCATTGTCACGTTTTGCATTTTCACGCGGTTCATTGAAGGCTTTGTCACGTTTTGCATTTTCACGCGGTTCATAGAAGGCATTGACACTTTCCCGTATTTGACCTCTAGATGTGTATATCGCATGCCTAAGATACCATCTATCCGATCTATACAAATATTGACACTGGGAGAGCTGCACTATTTACACCTAGAGCTACTTTTCAATCAATGTTTATGGATTTGAACTGCATTGATGTGTTATAAGACATCAGTGTCTGATAATTTAATTTACAAAGTCTAGCTTTATGTTTAATAGTTCTTTTATGCATGTAAACAGGATATATGTCTTTATGCATGCCACTGATGAATAAGGAAGATACTTTTTACTTCCTACTATAGAAACAGAGATGGTACTATACATTTCCGCAATTTGAATAGATCATATCACTTTAATTTTGAAACCACCTTAAAACCACACAATTAGCATATGACTTCAATCTCGACAATTGAACAGGTATAGTTAATACAAATTTTATTAGATGACGTCTCCTTTGACCATACTGGATCTTCTTTTTCTCAATGGGGAACGTGCTAATATTTGTCCACACTAATATTAGCGTATACTCCTTAAAGGTATTGGGTTACTTTAAATAGTTAAATAGTTTGGAGGAGCTTTACGTTGACATAAGGTTGACACTACGTACTATGGGGAATATATATTAGAAAATCGAGGTGATAAATAATGTGATAGTTATCCTGCATAAATTTTGAATGGATTTAATATGTAAAATGTGTGATTAAATAAAAAATGACTAATGTGTGACTAAAATGTATAGTATTGTTCTCCTGACAAAACTTGTTTGATATATTGGGACATCTATTTACTTCATGTACGTTTTATGGCGATATTTTGACTGTGTGACGTTTCTTTCAATGTTTATAACATAGTGAACTCGAAACATGTTGACTGTTTTTTTAAGATGATCGGTATTTTTAAAATAAAACTTCAGTAAATTGTGATAATTTATTTACGAAGAAATGGATCCAGTGGATTATGTGTTCACTGTTCGGACGGGGGATCGTAAAAACGCCGGAACTGATGCAAACGTCAAGGTTATATTATACGGTGACGGCGAACGGAAAACGGACAAGATGAGACTACACAATACGTTGAAAAACGACTTTGAACGAAGCCAGATTGACAACTTCATTGTCAAGAAACAGTTCAAAATAAGAAATGTAGAGAAGCTTGAATTGTGGAGGGATAACTTTGGTTTTGGTAGTGATTGGTATTTAGACTACATCAAAGTGAGGCGAAAAGACCAAGAGAAGGAGTATGTTTTTCCTGTGTTCCGGTGGATTCCTGCGAACACACATTTGATATTCAGGGTAAATGACACAATGCTACCTCAAAATGACCCAGAGACAGAACAACGATGGAACGAGCTTAAACGTAAACGTGAAACTTATATTGTTTGCCAGAAGATACCAGGTGGACCTGCACAGGTAATGCTCAAATCTTATCATGTTTAAAGCTGCCTATTCACAGTTTCGGGAGGAAAAGTTAAAGTGTTTTAAATATCAATTATATAAACTGAGGAAGGTCTGTAAACAAAAGAAATGGGGTGTGGCATTCTTAGAGTCAATCTGCGAGTAAAAAATATAAAACCCAAAGTTCTTACAGCTTTACCAGTAAGCTTTACCAGTAAAATTCGCTCACAGGAATTTCCTAAAATGTAATGATTAGCCCAAAATTTTGGCAAATTTCGCTCCTGAAACGAACTATTAAGTAGTGCGTTGAATATTAACCGCATCTGTGAAATTGAAGAAATCCACCGACAAACGTGAATCTGCTGCTTTAATATGCACAGGTATTGCTCTATGATGTTTAATACGGACAAGTTTTCACAATCATCAGGTACCCCAGGCGATACACAAAAACGAGAATTATTTTATTCATCTTCGAATAATGCATATTTTCCTTTATACATTTAACACAATGGGTTATGTGCTGAATTTAATAAACATCCGTGTAAATCCTACTCATGCATGACTTTCCTTTATACCCCGTAGTTAATTCATTAAAAGGAAGTAAAGTTCGTGAATTAATTAAATCTCTTTAAAATAACTTAATGGGTGGAAAGATTTTTAAATAAACATGCATTTTGATGTTATTGGTTTAAAACATGTTGCGTCCGTTAAATAGCATATTTGAAGATGTGAGCAGAATAATGTGCTATATTCTCTTTGGTTCAATTAAACAGATCGCGTTCGCGGTCACCTCTGAGACCTTCATCTCTGATATTTGTCGTTGTTGTTTTTATATTTTTGTTGTGGGGGGGGGGGGGGGGGTAGGGGGAGGTTGGGGGTGAACAAGATTGAATTTTCGGACATATAAATTTGTGTGCGGATTTTTTTTAAATCCGAGATAATTGAAGACGGTGTACATTGGTGGGAATTAAAAACAGTATGTCAGTGGTTAAACTTTAGGTTCAACTGATCAATCTAACTAATATACTTTGAAATACTGTTTTAGAAGATTGTAGCAAATGTTGTTAGTAGAATTCAAGGCATATCATCATAATCTGTTTTTCTTTTTTTTTCTTACTTTTTTAAGTAGCGCGTCTGCATTTCGAGCGAGCGAGAGAGAGAGAGAGAGAGAGAGAGAGAGAGAGAGAGAGAGAGAGAGAGAGAGAGAGAGAGAGAGAGAGAGAGAGAGAGAGAGTATGCAGAAGTGTGCAAATAAAAATCGATACATGATTTACAGAAACAAACACAACGATAAAAAAGATATGTCGGAAGTGTCCAGTCCAGTTACCAGTACATGTACGTGCCAGTTCAATAAACTTAATATGAGACAGTATTAATTTTCTGGTGTATGAATAATGATACCATCAAAATTCCATCAACATACTGTTAATTGTCATAATTAGCTATATACCTAGTAAGATTCTTTGTTTACGACTAATTTATTACAACGGTTTTAATGTTTTTGAACATTTGATCACTTGTTCTTTATTCCTAATCTTGAATTCATGATGAGTGCTTAATTAGACACTGTACAAAATTCCTTTTAATCACGTATGCTGTGAAATTATGATAAGGAATTTAGATATGTATGATTTTGTACAGGTAATGAAATTCGGCTTGCCTATCGTTGGTTATCAAGGGTAGGTTCTGTTTTATGTACAATTCTTGCATGGTTTCGTACAATGTAACCTGTTTGGAATTTGTCTAGGTGTTCTATTGACGGGTGAATGAAGAATTACTTCTGATTTTTATACCGAGAAAAACAAGTTCTGATTTTCATTATGAGAATACCAGGCGATCCGATCGGTTATGAAAGGCAGACGGAAAATAACTGTAGAATTAGTGAAATGAGCATATTTTGAGATATTAATAATTCGTTCATGTTTAGTAACAGTGTTTATTGTTTAATAACGAAATGCAAACATGCATTTGAAATATCATTGGAACTTGAGGTAAAATACGACAAAAACAAAAGAATCTTTTGCCATAAATATATCATATTAAGTCAGTTTTATGTAAACGATTAAATTGTGATAAAGTGACGTTAAAATTTGAAAACATGTTCTGGAATTGCATTTCAGCTGAAAAAGTAAAGTATCTAATCGAGGTAAAAACTGGGGACAAAATGTTCAGTGGCACGGATTCTAATGTGTTTATTAAATTACACTGTAAAAACGGTGAATCGTGTAAAGAGAAGTTGCTGGATTGTATGTTTAGAAACGATCTGGAAACCGGAGGTATTGATATTTTCAAATTGAAGCGCCAGAAAAACTTGCCATCGATTGATTTCATTCAAATATGGCGTGACAATAGCGGGGTTTTAGACAACTGGTATGTTGACTACATCAAAGTGACCAAAGTTTCGGCTGCACGTCAGGATTTTGTGTTTCCGGTGTTTAGGTGGATAAAAGCTGGTGTGATTTATAACATATGGCACCTTGATACTAACTTGCCACAAACTGATCAGTTTGCGAACCAAAGAAAACAGGAGTTGGAGGAAAAAAGAAATAAGTACGAACTAGAACCTCATTTTGAGGGTGCTCCAGCGCAGGTAAGATGAAGTAACGCCGTTATAAAATTTCACATATTTTAAAAATTGCCAGCAATGCAAACTATACTACAGCAACTTCGTCCGTCTAATTTACTATTCAGTTTATAATTAAGGAAAAGTGAACATAGAAAGAAAGAACACTAAAGCGTCATCTTCCGAAAAAAAGTTATCTGCATTCGCTCCCTTATCCATGAACATGTCAGTATTAATTTAATTGATTAAAACGTAGTGTTAAATAATATATGTATAGTATCACCAATTGAAATTGAACATATATGGATTTGAAATAATAGAAACTGACCTGTTAATAGTTAATAAACAATATAATTGTTTTAAAAGTACGCATTTTGTGTGTTTTTTTTCTGCCAATAAATATAATATATAGTTAACATACGTGTGCTAATTTATTACTTCACGGTTAACAATAAAGAAAAATAAAGATTTAAGAAATGTCACTGATGCCTAAGTTAATAATGATCCTTCGATCTGGTATGCCTTCTTTTGTCCACAATTACTTGTCGTACAAGACCGCACAATAAGACAAATTCACGTTCAACTTTACGTTTACAATGCGATCTGAAAATCTGAACCCTTTAGCGGTAAGACCGTTCATTGTTTAACGGTGACTAAAAACAAAAAAAGCCCCCGCCTCCACGCTGCTACAAACTTGCCTTCTCCATTTCGAAAAAGTGAAGTTAAAAGCTAACTAAAATAATCCTACTTTAACTACTTTTTTGTGTGATAAAGGGGTGGGGCGATAGAGGGCTGTTCAAGTGCCGGTGTTGAAATCATACATAAAAAAGAAGACGTTGGATTAAGCAAGATAAAGTAACAGCTAAATAGTGCAAATCATTGAGGATCATGAATGTGAGCATAGTTGGTGGCACTCTTATTCGACCCCTCTAATTCATACGCCCACAGAACACGAGTTCAACTAGCCCATTGAGAATTTACCTGCGTTGTATATCCGCTAGCGCGCAAGCGTATCGGACCGTAGTATCGGTGTCAAACCAAATGGTTGACAAACCTTAAACATACCGGCACGATTTATAGTATGTAAATTTTTAATAGTGAATGGCAATTGTAAAATCGTGATACATACGCTAGTGACCATAAGCAAAGTGTTATCAGATCAATAGTTGATATATCTGTTGTGATAAAGTTAGGAAAACAGTGTCTGTTTATCTATTGACAAGACTTAGTGTACGGTTTATTGCAAACGACTTACTGGATTTAAATTGTTAAACGAATCCGAATAAAAATATTTTATATTACTAGTTAGTGTAAATAAAAAGGTATTTTAAGATGGGGGCGTGCCTTGGAGTTCAAAATGCACAGTTTATTATTTACGTCAAAACAGGGGATAAGAAAAATGCAGGAACCGATGCTAATGTGAAAATAAAATTGCATGATAAAAATGGAAATAATACAGACGATTTGACGCTGGATAATTTTTTCCGTAATGACTTCGAAAGTGGCCAACTCGATGTGTTTCCGGTAAAAAGTTTGAAAACGAAAGACTTTGGTGGTAAAGTTTCCAGAGTTGAATTTTGGCGAGACAATTCAGGTTTAGGTGCAGACTGGTATGTTGATAAAATTGTCGTGGAAAATCGAAAAACGAACGAAATATTCATATTTCCGGTATTTAGATGGATTAGGCCAGATTATCATTATTTAATAGAGCACTTGGATACAGCATTACCACAGTTCGATCCACATATCGACCAGAGAAAAGAGGAACTAGAAGACAAACGAGAGGTTTATCAAGTGATGCAAAAAGTCCCGCATGGCCCTGCGCAGGTATTCAACGAAATATTAATGTTGGGGTGTTCAACTCAAGGTCTATGAGATAATAATTGATTTGCACTAAAAAGCTTAAACATTATTTTAGTCAAATAGAACACAAAGTTAAACAATTAATATTGATATTAGAATCAACTTGCTAATGCATGTATAACCCAGGTATTCAGGCAAGAAAGTATAGTGTTTTTTTTTCTATGTTACTGCTGAAGAACATCGTGTGAAGCAAATTAATTAATTAAGAATTGGGCTACTGGCTGAAATAGGCCTTATTAATAAGAAACACGAGAAATGTCCATATATGATAGTATATACAGCAGGTCTCCAGGTGCACACATTCCTCGTATGTGTATGGTCCATTCGTTTCTTACTTTTTGTTACAATTTAATTTCGACTGATTTTCAAATGCTATGTTAAAACATTTTTTATCAGCAAATATCACAGCGATGAATGATATTGATCTGTGTATACCGTATTCAGGAATTTATCCGTCACGATGACAACAACAACAATAAAAACACAACAACAACTTCTCCAACTTTTAATTTTAAACCAGGAAAATTGACTCCACTCTCCAGCAACTATGCCTGACCATATGTCCATAAAAAACCCACTGTGTGGGCCGTCGGCAGCTTTTTAGAGGCACAGACACCTGTTATGTGCCCTTTCTTGGCCCTATGTCTGTACTCTGTACTGTAGCTGTTGACGTTGGTGTCAAAATTTGATTACTCTACTGTATTTGTTTATCTTGCACAGCTTTGCTGAAATAAAGATCTAAACAGATGTCTGAGGTACATTTCTGGTTCCAGATCAAAGTAGAGCTATTAAAGCTTTACAAGGCTCTTGTTCCAAATTTGAGATATTTCAGCTAATAAACTGACAAATCTGGAACATTTCACATACCAGAGAATTCTAAATTACTGTACATTAATTTTAACAAAATCTGCATGTTTCAATATATGCCAGGTTTAGTAAAGTTTGAAAATAATCAAAATAGGCTTTAATCAACCAGTAAACTAGTAAGTTAACTAAATTTAAGAAAGCTAGTTTGAACATTTACAAATGGTTGTCTTTAATTTTTAATTCAGTAACTCTAGCTGGCACATAGGTAAGAATTCATTATTTCCAACTGGAATTGTCTGATTATCTGCCTGTGTTGTTCGAAACCCCTGGGATGGATTAATTGATTCAATCAATAATGAATTTATATATTGAACCAATTTCTGTTCATTCAATAAGTTAACCTATATGTAAAACTAATTACTAAATGACTGAATCATGCTGAATGTATTCTGTAAAAATATAAAGTATCCTACTTATAAATTTTTCAGGGTATTCTTATTGGAAAATGAGAAATTTGAACTTCTTTATAACATCTGACCTCCTGATAAGGCTAAAAATATATTGTTCATTGAAGGTAACATACCCAAAAATAATAAGGTAGGGTATTCATTTTTTTTAATTATTTTGTGCCGTTATAACATACACTTTATAACAAGGGCAGATCAAGAGAGGGTTCATAAGGGTTGCTTGAACACCTCTTTTGGGCAGCAGTATTTTTTTTTTCATGTGAATTTTGGCCAGAAAGTTTGAATTTTTCATGTAGATGTAAGTACCCCATGATATACAAGGAGAAAGTGGATACTTTTTCTAAAAATACATTAATTAAATTGGATAAGAAAAACAAAAATATTCTCACTGTAATATATGTAAACTCTTCATGAAACAAGAGTCTTCAATCAGTGTTGAACAGAATCGAACTTTCAATAATTTGCACTGATTGTATTTTTATTAATTCTTGAAATTTCCATGAAGGTTAGAATATTGATCTCTGAGGCAGATAGATATGAATTTCCTACTGCGTGAAGTTAAGAGGCAGAGCTAAGAGAAAAGTACACAATTTTCCATCTTTTCTCCTCTCTTGTGGAGCTGGTTCAGTAATATGGCTGCTGAGAAATAGAAATATGTCTGTATAAATTTATTTTTTACCCAGTCACATTTTGGTTACAAAACATTTTTATGATGATACAAATCTCAATTACATATATCTGGCAGGTTAATTGCAGACAAATGATTATATTACATTGATTTGTTTGTCATTTGCCATCATACACCATATTTATTGACTGGTAATTACAGATAATGAATGACATTGTCATAGGTGATGTCAGATAATTGTATCATTTAATAAGAATGTCATCAAATTGTTTTAACTGTTTAACATAAATGTCAGATTTTTGTTCTGGGTGGGTTAGTTGTATTCAGTTTACAAGTTAAATGATTGCAAAAATGAATCAACCAATGATTTTACAAGTTTAACAAGTTTACTCCAAACAGTTTCCTAACTTAATTTAAATTTAATATTTAGACAAATTGTTTTCTCATAACTAACATAATAAGTTGCAATACTAGTAGTATAGAATAATTGCTGAATAAAGTTTACTTAGAGATGATTTCCACCAAATAAATATTAAATTTAGGGATGGTTTTGTCACTCCTGAATGTGTGACTGTGTCAGTTACCAACCTACCAGTCTCAAAGGTTTTTTTCTGGCCGACTCCATTTTAAACTCCCACATCCCTAAGAATGTTTAACATTTTTGTGGTTTATGTCATTTTGGTAAACTATAATTAAATTTAATGTACCGGTAGTTTTAAACTTGGAAATAAAATTAACTTAGATGTGTAGGTAGAATATATATTCCAGTAAGAAAAGAAATTTGTTTTAACAGGTTATTACCGTCATTGTTCAAATATAAGCCGCACTCATATATAAGCCGCACTGCCCCCACAAACCTGATGGAACAGATGAAAATGGCTTAACAAAGTGTATAAGCAGCCAAACCTGTGTATTAGCCACACCTATAACTTTTTACCGCCAAATTCTGGGAAAAAAGTGCGGCTTATATTCAAACAATGACGGTAACTGAAAAAAACTTTTTTGACCTGTCATGCACATGACAACAAAATTGGAACAATACTAAATATTGTCACCCTAGTGCAAAAATGGTACGTTTGAAATATGAAGGAGATTTACCATTATAGTCTTAAAATGTGAAAGCTAGGAATTTGTTAATTGTCTTTTACCTTGGCTATAGTATGTAGCTATCAAGATTTAAATCCCATTCAGGTCACAAGATTAAACTAAGAATAAAGACCTGTTTCAGATCTCAAGTGCTTGATTGGCTGAAATTTGTAGTTGCAGATGCTTGAGAAATGAGACTGGTCTCCAAGTTAAGTTATATGATCATTAGCCCAGGTTAGTTTTGAAATAGGGTAAATGTGAGTTCATGAATAAATTTAACCCTTTCCTTCATAAATACGCATTTGTACGCATGTGCAACTAGTGTAGAAACAGATCAGCCGGCACATATGTGCCGTCTGATCAGGATCTACACTGGTCACATTTTGGTCAGAAATAACCTGATGAATCAAAGAGCAAACAGTGCAGATCCTGATCAGACAGCACAGATGTGCCGGGTGATCTGGATCCACACTGTTCGCCCACGCAATAAAGGTGTATCTGTTAAGGAAAGGGTTAAACAGTAAGTCTTTTGTACAAATACCAATAATTTACACAAAATTATCAGTTTTCTGTATTATTGACCCTACTAACATAGGATAAAGTTCAATATTTTGTGACTGTTTAAAGTTTGGCGAGTTGTTTTGGCACTCTTTACAATCATATCAAATTCAAATGACCTTGATGTTATGCTTATTAATGTAAAATCTACTTTTAATCATGTACTGATAATGCAGAAAATTTTAAGTAAATTTTGATGTTTGTGACGATTTCAAGGGTTATGTGCCTCATTGCAAAATTAAATTTTTCTTTAATTTGAACAGTGGATCTTCACTGTTCACCCATGGGATAACAACCATATCTCATGGAGTAAAGGTTTAAAAAGCCTGGCAAAGATGCTGCATTTGTAACAAGTACAAAAGATCAATAAATGCTTGACTCATCTTGAAAACAAAATTCATAAAAAAAACTAACAAAAAATTGAAGCATTTTCAACAAACATTAAGTCTGCTTACAATTGAATTTCATTGGTGTTGCTGCTGTCATTTTGTAATAGGTTTTAGACTTATATTGAAGAAATAACAAATGATTATTGTATATTTGAAATTTGGTTATAACAGTAGAGTTCTGTAAATTAGTTCAGTAGCATTCACTTGGGATATAAAAGGAGCTTTACTGCTTTAGTAAGAAGTTCAAATTTCCCATCAATTTCCGTAGTGCAGAATCGTAAGGAATTAATGCAGTTTTGAGAAGAAAATTTTTATTTAGACAATTGTCTTTTTTTCTTTATATATTTTGTAGCAGTAAAAGTTTGGTTAATTTATTATGTAGAATGTTAATGTGTCTATGGTAAGCCCGGAGTGGAACCAATCCTCTAACTGATTTACCAATTCCTCCATATATACACATTTAGGTATTGGCAACAGTGTACTAGTAGATCTAGATCAGCTGGCACATCCATTCTGTCTGATCCGGATCTGCACTGTTGGCTTTTTTATTTATTAGGTTATTTCTGACCAAAATCAAACAGTGCAGATCCTGATCAGACATCAGGGGTGTGGTGGCTGATCTGTATTTACCCTGGTCGCACATGCGATAAAATGCATATATATGGAGTAAAGGGTTAAAAGACTGATCAGTACACATGTACTCACAAGTGGCAGTAACATACAGGGCCCAAAAACATAAAAGTGAAATTAGAGACCTGTCTCAAAACCCTAGCTTTTGATTGGTTTGTTAGTAGACTGCTTTCAGTTGATTATATGCTTGAGAATTGAGACTGGTCTCCTCTCTATAATGACCTGAGGCCTAGGACTAAGATTTTACTAATAATATATTATATTGGTAGGCCAGCTATTTTCCAGAACACGGGGTAAACTTATCTTATGAATCCATTCCAGATGTAAATCAGCTGTCCATCTGTGCAGTGTGATCTTCGCAAAGAGAAATCATGTGATCATTGTCAATTTGTGTAAACATCTCTGTGAACCCTACAAAAAAAAACACATTTAGGTCAGGGGTTCAGGGTATCCTTAGATATGTCAAAAGTTCTAATTTTACATTTTACATAGCTATGAGTACTGGTTGATCTCAAACTTTACTTTTGTAATCAAATGTCAGGTGCTTGGCAGATGTGTGATAAACATTCAGTCAGGGATGAGGGATATGGGTATAGGAGTAACTTTTACTCTTTTAACAGTTATTGATCAGATTGCATCAAATGATGCCTGTTGAATGTCATAGCTACAAAACACCATGAAAAGTAGACTGTTACACTTTCATTGCTGGTCAATGTGGGCATTTCTAGTCTTAACTTCAGACTGGCATACGTGGGTAACTGAGGCAAATAACCAACTTCCTGCAGACGATAACAGTGAACCAGTTCTTGTCATTGTTATGAACAAAACCATTCACCCCATGGGATATGGCTGATATCAATGGGCTAACAGTATAGAATGATGCTGATCTGGATCTACACTGTTTGCTAATGTGATAAAACCTGTATACTTGAAGAAGAGTTAAGAGCATTTTATCAAATTCTCGAAAATAATGTGTTGTTTTTTTTTTCTTGAAGATGATAAATAAAATAGGATAGAAAAGTAATTTTAAAATGATTCCTTAGTTTTCAAATGTCAGAAGTAAATATTCTGTTTAGACTTGTTTTAAATAAGTCGATGTTTATAAAACACTTAACACAACCTTAGGTCAATAAAATTTTGTAGATTCTGATAACAGTTTGGTTCACTTGATTTTAGCATATGTGTAGTAACTGTTGAAGTTAGATATTAAAACTTGTACTTTCATCAAATTTTAATGAGGAAAAAATAGAATAATACTGTGGCAGCATTTAATTTTGTACCAATACTGGTGAGGACAAATAGGAAAGTTTGAATCTCAGCAAGATTCAACTTTATTTTATGCTTTTCAGTGAAATATAGAATTTTCCCGGTAAAATAAAATCGGTATTTCACTGTTTTCAAACAGTGGAATATCATTTTTATTTTCACTGTTTTTTTGACGTTGGTACCCAAACGCACATAACATTCCGAATGAGAACGTTTAGAAATCGGACTCAAGTTTGGTCATATGACGTCATGACGTCACGTTGAAGACAAACTTTTTTGGTGCCATTTCATGCAATGTTTCTGTCTAATTCACACAAAGTTTGAACTTAAAGCATAAAATAAAAAGAAAATTTGTTTTTACCAGTGTAAGATAGAAATATATTTCACTCGTGAACTCCGGAATTGTGTATATTCACTTGTGGCTTCGCCACTTGTGAAAATACCAATTCCGGAGCTCACTCGGTGAAATATATTTCTATCTTACACTGGTAAAAACAAATATCCTCTATATATTTATAGTGTGTCTGTTGAGAAAAATACAACTGCACCAATTTATGCCCACATGTAAATTTACTTTGACATCTGCCTGATATTATAACTTGATTGCAAGTGTTTATCCATGGTGTAAGTTTGATTACCAATCTTGAGCTGATTTGAAATTCGTTTGGGGCAGTATATTATATCATATTATTATTCAATGTATTTTTGTAGTGTGGTTAAATGCCTTCTTCTTCGGTTCCTTATGACAAATGGTGACTTACAAGTAATATACCAAGGCATGGAAATAGAAATTTAGAATCACTTTAGCTCCCTTGAGTGTATTCTTAAGCCAAATTGAATCCCTAAAGAACAGAATGATTATACAACATTGAATGTCATTTTTACAGAGCTAGTGGACAGTTGAATAGTATTAACCCTTTATACCACACACACACATATATATATATATATGTATAATATATTGGTTTGAATGCATGACTTGTGTGAACAGTGTAGATCAAATCAGCAAACCATCTGATCAGGATCTACACTGTTAGCTTCGTGGTCAGAAATAACCTATTGATTGAAAAGGCAAACAGTATATATCCTGATCAGACAGCACCGATGTGCCTGCTGATCTTCATCTGCCCTGTTTGCCATGAAAAGGCTTATAGATTATCCTTTCCTCCATAGACACACCTTTAATGCATGGGTGAACAGTGTAGATCTAGATCAGCCGGCACAGATCAGGATCTGCACTGTTCGCTTTATGATTAGTTAGGTTATATCTGACCAAAATGCAACCAGTGCAGATCCTGATCAGATGGCACAGATGTGCCTGCTGATCTGGATCTACAATTATTGCACATGCGTAAAAATGCGTATATATGGAGGAAAAGGTTAAAGGTTAGTGCACAGCTGAATGGTGTTAAATAGTCAACATAGCTAAAAGATGTAAATCCAAATTGAACAACAAAAATAATGAAATGAAAATGTGACAAGTGTAACATGTATTTCTTTTTGTGTTTTTCAGATTAAAGTTATGCCAGCAGATGAGGCATTTTCATTTGATTACAAAGTAAGTGTACATTAACTGTTGTCTATTTTTATGCTCCCAGAAGAAATTCGGGGGAGCAAATAGTCGCTGGGTTGTCCGTCCGTACGTCGTGTCCAGCCCATAACTTTTTCATTTGAAGTTGGATTTTAAAATTATTTCACAGAAATGATCACCTTAATGAGACGAGGTGTTGCACACAACATTTGGGCCGCTACCTTAAAGGTCAAGGTCACAGCATGACCTTGCAGCAAAATCGTGTCCGCCCCATTACTTTTTTATTTGAAGTTGGATTCTAAAATTATTTCAAAGAAATGATCACCATTATGAGAAGACATGCAGCAAAATGGTGTCCTGTCTATAACATGTTATTTATAGTTGGATTTAAAAATTATTTCACAGAAATGATCACCATTTCGAGGCGACATGTCACATAACATTTGGGTTGCTTCCTTGAAGGTCAAGGTCACAGCATGACCTTGAAGCTAAATCATGTCTGGTCCATAAATTTGTTATTTATAGTTGGATTTTAAAATTGTCTGATTTTATAGCACTACACTGTTTTCAAAATCCACCTCAATAGTTATACAAATGTACAACTAACAGTGTTTGTGACAAGTAACCATTCGAGGAGCATCACCCATCTTCGACGGTCTCTTGTTAGTAACAAAGACCATGACCTTGATAGGAGTGACCCAATATAAAATATTTTGCAAATAATGAAAGTCTATTCTAATTAAACATTAAAGAGGATTAAGATTTAAACATCACATTGTAATTGTCAACCTGTTTAACCCTTTCCTCCATAGACACACCTTTATTGCAGGGGTATCCTTAGATATGTCAATGTATTTTGTGAGCAAACAGTGTAGATCCTGATCAGCCAACGCATGCATAAAAATGTGTATATATGGAGGAAAGGATTAAGTGGTCATTGACGTAGCACATGCTACTACATGCACATGCATTAACAAGAGAGGTTGTCACACATTCTGGAAAATGGGAGAAAATGACGAAAAGCTCAAGGCTAACTGTTCCACAGAGACTACTTATTGTTCCTAGGTTGACTTGCCATATTTTCTTTAGATTATCATTATCAATTGTGGGATTGAACATCATAAATATCTCCATTCCATTAAGTGTTGTTCCTGTATAACATAAATGTATGTTATGCTCTTCTTTTTCCCTAAAGTTTATCAAACATTAGGTTGCAATGTAAAAAAACCCTAGAACACCATGTTACCTCACTATAATTGATAGCGGGTTATCATCTGATCTGATCAGGATGTTTGTCTGGATTATATCTAGAGCTTTGGTTTTTCAAGCCTGCAAGACCTTTGTCCCTACCTCAAAGGGTCAAGGTCACACTTAGTATTTGATCACCTACACAATGTCACATATAGAACATGGAGTATAGGTGGTTGTGTCCAGGCTGAAATTTTCTCCTTTATGAACCAATATTTAAAATTATGTATTGGCATATCAAGAAGACTTGTCACATGCCAGACCTGTGCCCAAGGTTATAAAACTGAGCATGGAAACCAGTCTCAAATCTCAAGCATCCGATTGGCTGACCAGTTGCCATTTCAGCCAATCAGATGCTTGAGATTTGAGACTGGTTTCACAATCTCAGTTTATAAACTTCAGCCCTGGTGGTTATATCTGGGCAGTAGCTTTCTTTTGTATGGACAGATTTTTAAATATCTTTAATATGTTTGGCACATCCATTGCTTGTTTCCTCCATTCCAGTTGACTCTTAAATCACACTTCAACATTACCTTAGGGAAGAAGTCACTTGCAGTGACAGCTCTTTTTATTTTTAACAGTTACACATCATTTTGTTGATGACAATTAGTCTATTGTTGGCAAAGGTAAAGTTGTAATAAAATTGAGTTTACAAAAATGTAAACTCAATTTGACCTAGTAGCATTTGTCATAGCCTAGTTTCATATTGCTATATTGTTTTTTATGTTTGAAATCTTTCCTTTGCATTAACCTTCTATTATACATGATCTCATTCAGATGATCTCCATCTAAGATTTATCTTGGTTTGTGACCCTATCTTGTGCTGTATTATTGCAACAAGAAATTGCTTAAGTTATCCTTTTACTCCATCTGTACAGGTTTTTTTGCATGTGTTAAGGCATGGATGTGCCAACTGATCAGGATCTACATTGTTGGACGTTACTGGTAGATCATCCATTTCCCTTGGGATGAAGGGGTAATACAGTAGACTTGGAACAGGGCGAATAACTTAACTAACTAAATAATTTTAGTTAGTTTTTGTTGTTGTAGTTATTAATGTAATCTTAAGAGATGGATTTCTTTTTGTAAATCATCCCCTTACACAAACTTCATTGTGCTTAAAGAAGTCAGATAGTGAAAAACTCATCATCTATTACCTGAGTCTCTTTATTTGATGAAATATATCTGTATCAGTTAGCCATAAGGTATAATATGTCTTATGTTAGGCCCCAGTTACACAGACGGTCGGTGCTCAATCGGTTATTTTTATTTGAATTGCTCGCTGATTTGATCGGTTGTCATGCGTTATTTTATTTCTGTTTTCCTGTGTAACCAGCCATCGGTGATTGACGAGTGTTCATCGGTTAAACAGATATTTCATGAGTTGCTGGTAAACATTAATTCTCATCTTTTTTTCCATCGGTGTGAAGTATTAGTTGGTCGGTTGCTTATCGGTGGCCCATCAGATATATCGGTTGTAGACAGGTTGTCGATCGGTGATGTCGGTTTTATACAGGATGTCGATCGGTGACGATCGGTTGTAGACAAGTTGTCAATTGGTTATTTGTAAAATATTTTCACCGATCGAGAATTTTAAACATGTCTAAAAATCCCGATCGGGTATTTTTCACCGACGAAACTCATCTTTCCCCAGCAGCAATTGATAAGTGGCAAACAGGTGACCAATAGTTGATATTGGTGGTCAATCCATTGTCATTGGTTCACTCATTAATTTGGCTAAAAAACTACCGATCAACCACCGATGGCTCTGTGTAACTGGGGTTTTAATGAATTACATGTAGTTTGAAGTCAAACAACGATGTACTGATTTTGTATTAAGCAATGATAGTTTAAACATAACATTTATAACCTTGGTTTACAAAGTAAAACCAAACTTGTGGTTAATTTATAATAAATAAACTTGATGAAATTCTACATATATTTCTTATAGGATGCATTTTGTCTTAATTTTGGTCAGGTGTGTTGCTAAGCCACTGTGAAACGGTTTACAATCCGATAAAATACCGGTTAAATGATTAACTTATTGGCTCTAGATGTCATTTTCACATCATTCTTAGTACTTTGTTCTGTACTAATGCGAAAATTTAAATATCCACTTGTAATTTTATGTACAAAAAAAAAGGGACATTTTGAATGCTTTATTTGATATGATTCAAATTTCTGAATTCATTACAGAGAAATAACAAATTCTTGAATTAACCATGCAATGCTTCCATCTTGGGCAGTTATTGCAGTCGGGGGTCATCGATCTGATCACTCATCAAAACTATCCTTAAAACAATCATATATTTAAACTAGCAGTTTTATACTAGACAAAGTTTAGAACTTTGGCTCACAGCCCAAGATCATTAAATTAAACTAAAATTGGAGATTAGTTTCAAATCACAAGCATCTGATTGGCTGAAATGGCAACTGGTCTACAAATGCTTAAGATTTGAGACTGGTCTCCCTGATTGAGTTTTATGATCTTGAGCCAAGGCTTCCTTCAGAACAGTATCAAACATATTTTTACATTTTCAGTGGGATATAGTGAAGACGAAGGCTCAGTTGATATTGGCCAGTAAAATTGTGATGCTGACTGCTGGTAACTGGGAAAGTCTCGCCCATCTGAAGAACGTGTACACCAAGGAGATCTTCTGTGAGCCATGGGTAAGTTGTTGGAAGTCATGAGAATATCATGGTGGTGACAATAGAGTTATCTTTTTTACTTACAGGTATTTTAACCTTTCCTCCATATATTAACGTTATTTATCCTACCACTACCCATTTATTTCGCGAAAATCAGCCTGCCATGTAAACTTGACGTTTATACGTCACCCAAGCTTTACAAGGCAGGTCCGGAACTACTTTTCACCTATTTTTCTGATACACAAAATACTTGCTAAAACTTGACCTGGAACTAATGCTACTCTTTTTGCAAGTTCCCTAAGAGAAGGAACCATTTGCACTACGTGAGAGTCCCATTTGTACTACGAGAGAGTCTGAGAGTCTAGTATTAAAATCTGCTTGAAACAGGAGCCGCTCTAATTAAAACTGACGTCATTTTCGAGATCAATATTCCTTCCGGCATGACAAGTGTGTAATCAATTTCGGACATATTTTTGGATTGTATTAGACTAAAATGTGTTTAAATTGTTGCTTTTTCTGTGCTGATGGATTTATATGCTTGAAGATAAGAAATCCCGATTCAATGCCTGCGTCTTGGCCATTTCGGTTTCGAAATAAAAACCGAAATGACTTTGTTGCTGGTGTTAAATTTCAACTGACTGAAGAAGGGACAAAAATAAAGACAATTCCTTTGGACAAGGAAATACAGAGACTAGCTTTTTTTCAAGTAGGCTCGTCAGCTGGAAAAAGTAGAAACTGGATGTTGCACATTGGACATGTTGGAAGCCTACGACCTGTAAACCCGCTGTTTATGATGACAGGTTTGTCGACTTTTCCCAATGGTTTTTGCAAAATTATTTTTGTTTCAAATTCTAAAAGACACCCCTCATATTTCTTTCATGTTTCAGTATTCTCTACACATTATAAAAGTGAAAACAATTTAAACGAAATGGCCAAATTTGTACAGAATTGTCTCCAGGACAGATGTATTCATACGCCAACAACAGATGTTCATCCTTTTTAAAATCAAGGAAAAATCTCTTTCAAGCGAAAAAAAAAAGAGAGAAAAATAGGTAGTGGTGGTAGGATAAATATAATAGTAAGTTTATGTCTTACCGAGCTTGAATTTATTAGGCTCATCTCCGAAAAATATACAGGGCTCGGCAGAGCATCGCCCTGTATATTTTTCTCCAACTTGCCTAATAAATTCAAGCTTGGTAAGACTGTAACCTAATATTCTATATATATGTTATCACATGTGCCAACAATATAGATCCAGATCAGCAGGCACATCCATGTCTGAACTGGATCTGAACTGTTCACTGGTCAGAAATAACCTAATAAATCGGAATGCAAACAGTGCAGATCCTTAGGGATACGGATAAGTAGTGGGAATAGTCTCTTGGTGGGTGGAGTCTGAAACAACAACAACAACAAAACAACAACAACAAATACAATAGTTACCACATCTTATGTCACACCATTTGTAATTTTGAGGTTGCTAATTGGAATGAATTTTATAAATAAATTTATTACTGGTTATTTTTTTGAAATGAATAACTTCTTATAGGCAAAAAAGTGTCACAAAGGTGAAGCTGTTTTAAAGTAAAAATAGATAGCAAATTATAATGATGTTACTCAAAATTGACATGAATGTGTTGTACCTGTTCAGAAATGTATAGCCTCTCTTTTTATTTTAATTATCAGTTTGATTTTTAATTGATGCATTTTAGGAATTCAGTAAAACAAAGAACATGGGTGTTACTTCCTTCAGAAAATACAAGAAAAATCAATCAGCAAAAAAAGAGAGAAAGAAAAACATTACTTTGTGTTATTTGAATTCCTGCTTTATCCCTGAAAGTGCTAAGAATGACTTTGAAGTTACATTTGCCATGCATGCAGTCTGATCTGGGTCTACACTGTCCACTAGTCAGTTAATAATATTTATGTTAAACACCCCTGTGATTTACAGTGGACAATTAATAGGCTGGTTCATTTTGAAACATAGGTGAGCATATTTCAGTGAGATATTTATCTGTAGAGATGGCCTAGTTTCAGTGAACATGACATAAATTTATTTTTACGGAATGTGAATTATAGCATATGATATGGTTGTAGCATTAAATAGTGTATGGATGAGTTCTTACACCACCATGCCACCCATTTAAATAATAGTGACACATGATTAAAACTAGTATTAATGAGAATAAACTGATTGTAAATTAAATTGCTATTATATAAAATATCAAATGGTAAGATGGAGATGTTGTTTCTGTCACATACATTTTTTTGGATGGGAATTTTTATAATTCTTCCCTTTGACAATGAGGCTCTGCCAGGTTAACACAGTGCCCTCTGGCTGGACTTTCCTAACCATACCTTGCAAACTTGAAAACTGATTATAATCTCATTGCTTCACACAGTCAGATGAAAAGAACACAGTTATTTTTTTTTAGTTTTGAATGGATTGTGAGGGATAGATAACAGAAATCTTATTAAAATGGCCAAAATCCAGTATTTGCAATATTTTGAGACATAATAATCTTCTCAATGCAGGTGTTGTCAACTAAAATCATGAATGTTTACATGATAACATCATAATCAGCTTCAACTTTTCTCTAAACACCGAGAATTTTAAATTTAATTTTAATATACTTTTTCTTGTTTTATCACATATTTAAATACACTCTAAAAGTTAGACCTGACCCCAGTAGTAAGGCCAATTTTACAGTTTTTGCACTTTATTCCACCGCCAACAAAGTTTCTCCTTTTTTAAACCACTTTTAGCTACTTGCTAACAATTGTCTTAATATTGGAGTTACCATTAGCAGAAAGTCCCACACTCTAAGTTGCTAAAGCCAAAGCTGTTCCTTCAGACGTTGCTGGCAAGCATTGTGTATCTTGAAAAATGTGACACACAATGATGAAATGGGACTGGATCCTGATGAAGTTGCGGACTTTGTCGGAAATGGATCAAAACTGTTTTCTTTATGCAGTAAGATACTCCTCTCACTGAATGGGGAACAGTGTAGACGCTGACCAGACCGTGTGCACAGGCTGACATCGGTCTTCATTGGTTACATAGACAAGAAAGCCCCTTTCTTTCAAGGTGCATCGCATATTATTCTCCAATGTAATGGTAGAATTATTCACACTGCAATATATAAATTATGCAGCTTGTGATTGAATCGTGATCAGTGTAGACCCTGACCACACTGCATGGATGTGCAGGCTGTCATCGGTCCTCATTGGTAACATAGGCCATAAAGCCTTTCTCTGTCATGGGGCGTCACATATTATTTTCCAGTGTAATGGTAGAATATAAGACACACTGTAATATATAAATTAAGCCGCTTGTGATAATGCAATTTCTGATGTATTCTTTGCTATATGTTGATTCAGTCAGACATTTTTTACATTCAGAATATCTGTTGGAATGTTTTATATCTTCTTTGAAATGTGATCCCTTGTTAAGTCAGTCGAAATAAAGCTTAATGCATTCCTTTGCATCAATTGCTTGCACATCTGCTTAGTGGGTAGTCATAAAGTTTTCAAATGGAATAATAAAATATGGAAAAATTGTCCTTATTTAAATGCAGACACAATTTTAAAAAATAAAAGTAGAATCTACTAAATAACTAACTTATGGAAAATAATTGTCCTTATTTTTAAATGCAAACACAATTTTTAAAAATAAAATTACCAAATAACTAACTTATAAATTCAGCATTAATTTTTGTCAATATAATTCTTTCTAAATTTTTCTCTCAGTTGTATGAAACTTTCAGTATTTACATCTGGTACTTGGCTTTTTATATATATTTTCAACAGGACGAGAATGTCATTTTTTGTTATTATAATTGTTTACAGTATACATTTTTCTCTATATTTGATTAAAGCAAAAGCTATTTAAATTGAAACAAAAACATTCTAAGCAAATCATCATTTGGTCACACATTTAGTCAGCCTGTAAGCATGCAGGAAACTTTGAGTTTAAACGAGGATAATTATCAGTAAAACTGGCTTTTGTGCTTTTAATTAAACATTGTGACAATATATGGCAAACTTCCAAAATATAAAAAAGACTTTTTTTTTTAGAAAATATAATAAAAACAATATGTACTGGATAGTATATTGAAATTTTTTACACCTTTTTTAAATTTGATTCGAAGTGCCAGGACTTGTAACTTTTGTCATGAAAACTTTACATTATACATGTTTTAAAAGGTACCCCAATACTGGTACAGCGGGGCTTGAGTATTCTAAATATATTAAATTTTTTTCAAAGATAATAGAACTGTAAGAATGTGACATTTCAAACATTAAATTAAAGCTTTTTAGGCTGTACATCCACACGTCCTACAAATGTATTATTCAGAGCTCATAGTGAATGATTTTTTTAACAATCTCTGGAATAATTAACCAACTGTAAATTTTAATTAAAAAAAAATAAGAGATACAATCTAACCACCTAACTTTCCACATCAATTTAAACACTCTTCACAATGGTCACGGTTGATTGCTCAACAATTTTCTTGTTTTACAAGTGGAAGCAGTTGTGTGTGATCCCCCCCTCCCACCATCTAATTGATCTAAAAGTGATAAGTCTAGAGCCTGATCAGACTTAACAAATCTGGATCTACACTTGTTGCACATGGAATTTAAACCCAATTTATGGAATAAAAGCAAAATAATGTTTCTGAACCATTTGTTAATGGAAGTTAACAGATTGTTAAATTTTTGTGATGGCTGTTGTTAATTGCTGTGGAATGCATCCACAAAAACTGTCATTGAGTGAAATTGATTGTCAATTAATGTGCTTGATCAAGTTATAACAAATTAAAGGGAATTCATTTATATTTCTGAGAATCTCATTTTTATGACTTTGGTGAGCTGATCATTTTTTGAATTTTAATGCCACACACAAAATTGAACTACAATGGATTACAGAAAATGACCCTTTTCTACCATTTACATGCCTCCTAGAGTGAGCCTTATGTGAGGTGCTTGCAATAGTTCTCTCTGGAGTAGACCCTCGTTCTGGGAAAAATTCATTGTAAAGTTGTGCCAAGTAATCTACAAAGTCCAAGGTTTGCAAATGTATTTGCAAGGTCGAACAGTTAATGGTTTAAATGGGTGTTAGGTAGGTTGGTGTTAATGGTTGGTGGCTGTTTGGGAGGTGGGAGTATGGTAAGATTTTGAAGACTAAAAGTAACCTTGTAGATCAGGCTTTAATGGGTCTAGACTGGTCTCAAAACTAAGTTTATTAGAACTGTGAGAGCATTATTTTCACACTGTTTTTGTCTACTGATATGG
Source organism: Corbicula japonica (assembly GCA_038501625.1). Classification (NCBI taxonomy): domain Eukaryota; kingdom Metazoa; phylum Mollusca; class Bivalvia; order Venerida; family Cyrenidae; genus Corbicula; species Corbicula japonica. The sequence continues at coordinate 7,734,074 of JAZAYU010000001.1, read as the reverse complement.
TCATGCATTACACAGCACAAATTATGTACTAAATAATTTATCTTCAGAGGGTTTCGTGCAAATGCATCTTAACACATCATAATGGGTTTCTGTTCATAATGGATGAGATACTGGTTCTTTCATAACTGCAATGTCATGTCCTTAAGATGTCCTTTAGATTTTATCATTTAGATAAATACATTCTAATTAATGATTAAAGAAATCTATCTTTTAATTACATTATCAGTCCATGATTTGAAAGATTATTCAGTGAAAATAAACATATGTGACAGTAGTTGCTTCATGATACAGTAAAACTTCAAAAACTTGAACATCAAAAACTCGAGCACTCGGGAAAATTCGAAGTAGTTTTGCTGGTCCCGGCAATTTTCTTATATATTCTATATAAAAATACCATAGAAAATTCGAACTTCAAAAACTCGAAATCTCGATGACAGGTTTGGTCCCTTGAAACATATTTCTTCTTTGTTTACATTGGAAAACTCGAGTAATAAACGACTGATTAATTTTCGCACCTCTCGGGAGTAATTGGTTAACTGTGACGCGTAGTTTTCACACTTTGTGACGGGTTATATTGCCAGTCCAGTTAATGGTCAATTGCCAGCGTCTATCGTGTTTTAATTGATCCGATTAAAAATCAGGTTCTGATGAAAGAAAATAATTTTATGCTCACTCGTTAGGCGGCTGCGTTGAGACGATAATTATAAGAATTTAATAAGGATTAATTTTATCTCAAATAAAAGAATATGAAACGCGGCAGTTTGTATCTTTGTATTTTGACGGGACCTAGTAATTTTAACATGGGTATGAAAAATAATGACGCACCGTTTGTAAAGTATAATAGTTCTTGGACAATTTCATCAAAAAAGATTTAAAAAGCCGTTTTCTTGAAAAAATTACATCAAAATCCTTTTTTTAACAGATATAACGGTTTAACAAAATACAGTGTCATCATTTAAAATTTAGATCATGATATTCCGATAACGTAGTCAACAACAATGTCACAAACATGTGTTTATACGACTTTACAGAAAAAAATCGGTCCTTATAAACAAAACCCTCGAAAACTCGAGAACCATGGTAAACTCGAACATTTTCAAAATCCCAGTGAGTATTTGAGTTTTCGAAGTTTTACTGTATATTACAATTGAGAGATGTGCATTTTGCCATTTTAAGACTCGGTTAATCAGAGTGAAAAGCAGATTGCTCTTGTTACACAGAGGCTTGGGTTCCCATTCTACAATTCATGTTTGCAGGGAACCAAGAGACCTAATAATGGCTTGTTCCCTTTTATTATGAGTTTTCTATGTTTGCAGGGAACCAATATATGGAGCAATGACTTGTTCCCATTGAGAGATGGAGCAATAACTTGTTCTCTTTAATATTAACACAATCTAAGTAGAGTTTTCTATGTTTGCAGGGAACCAAGAGATGGAGCAATGACTTGTTCTTTGGGTACCAGAGAATAGCAAGCATGAACCACTCATGTATAGAGCTGTGTACAGAAATCCCTGAAAAGTGAGTTAATGGTTGGAGGTTATAAAACTGAGCATGAAAACCAGTCTCAAATCTCAAGCATCTGATTGGCTGAAATGGCGACCAGTCGCCATTTCAGCCAATCAGATGCTTGAGATTTGAGACTGGTTTCCAAATATTTCTGCCCATTAAGTCAGCATTGTGTGGACAGTCTGAGTGTAGAAATCTCAGGGTCACATTCAGACATTTCCACTCAAAATCATAAACCAAAAATAAGTCAAAAGCATTAGACTTCATGTCAATTAATCCTTAAGAAAAAGAATAGTTGTGCTTTTGGTGGAAGAGCTTGTTTTTAAATAATGGATCATGTTTGTCCTGAAAGTCTTGGGCTTTGTCATTCTTTACAGTTTTTTAGTTCTTATGTCAATAATGTCAACAGCACCAGCACAAACTGATAAATGTGATAACTAATTGGTAATAGTTTCTCAACTGTTTGAGAAGGTTAGTGAAGGGTTTGTGCACAGCATTTCAGGTACAATGTACAATCTGTAAAATCCCTTAAGATCTCCAACTGTCTAAAAGACTTTTATGTATCCATATCACATATTAACAAATGTTTTATTAAACTCTGGGTTTTTGTTACCAAGCAGCTCACCTCTACTGAAACTGCCATCAACAAAGATTTCTTATCAATGAATCTGTTGGTCATTCTGGTTTATTATGGTAATTCACAGATAATATAACAAAGTATTATTAGCATTTTCGGCCCATCCATCTGATGCTTTTTTTAGTAAAAAAAAAAAAATTATGGTCAGTTATAAAATAGTAAGATAGGACAGGCAACCAGAAACACAATGTTTTTAAGCCTGTGTAAAAGTTGTAAGTTAAATTGCATCAAAGTGGTATTGTTCAACTCTATAAGGATCATTTCTTTAACCCTTTCCTCCATAAATTTTTATGCATGTGCGACCAGTGTAGATCAAGATCAGCCGGCACATCCATGCTGTCTGATCAGGATCTGCACTGGTCGCATTTTGGTCAGAAGTAACCTAACAAATCAAAAAGCGAACAGTGCAGATCCTGATCAGACAGCACAGATGTGCTGGCTGATCAGGATCTACACTGTTTGCCCACACAATAATGGTTTATCTATGGAGGAAAGGGTTAATATGATTTTATGAAAATTAACAAGACTTAGTATTGCATCTGCAAGTGATTTCATTCACAAACATTTATCTTTCATTTCATTTTTGCCCTACTTGAAATGTCAACCTATTCCACAAGTAGGGGTACCTGTCTTCTACAAAGATAGCTCAAGATGGGTTTATTTTTTAGTGGATAAATTAAAACGTTATCTGTAAAATGCATCAATTTAACTTGAACAAGCTACTTTGCATTCTATCTGTCATAAAGTTAATATAGATAGATTATATCGGATCCAGAAATTCAAAACAGGGGGTGGGCAAACGTGGGAGGGTGGTCCATTTTGTTTCACTGATCTATTAAAATATCATGTTTTAAACAATTATTTTATGAATTTCAAAGATGCTTGATATACGTACACAATGTTATATTTTACTAGAAGTAAAAAAGTTCATCAAGTGTAGCTGTGCACTATTCACTTGATGGCAAACTTGGGGATGTGGGACTGTGGGGCTTAGTACTAACAATCCATGCCCGCAGTAAATCTGCCACTGTATATGATGATGTAAAATACAACTTGGTTATGTAGAAAAGTTTCCCTGAAAATAAATTTATTGTTTACTGGTTATCACACTGCTGTCCACAAGTCCCTACACATTTATTGCTTTCTCCTTTGCACAAAAGGAAAACAACATCTAATCCTAATTAGCACCTAAGTTGAATTAGTTAAATCTTAATCTGGAAATCTATTCCCTGAACTGAGCAGAACTTTAATTTTTGTTAAAATAATTATTAAGGGTGTTTGATGAAAAAATACCTAGTTGTCTAAAATGTCACTGAAATTATAATGTTATCAGCTATCTTAAAATGATAAAGTTTTTTGCCATAGAGATGTTATGTTTCTTGTCAAATTAACAAGTAAGAGCAAATGGCTGTCAATGAACCACCTTTAACCCTTTCCTCCATAGACACACCTTTATTGCTTGGGCGAACAGTGTAGATCCAGATCAGCCTGCACATCCGGCACGTAAGATCAGGATATGCACTGTTCGCTTTTTTATTCGTTAGGTTATTTCTGACCAAAATGCGACCAGTACAGATCCTGATCAGACGGCACGGATGTGCTGGCTGATCTGAATCTACACTGGTTACACATGCGCAAAAATGCGTATTTATGGAGGAAAGGGTTAAACGAGGAGAAGGTCATAAATGTATCTCCCCAAAAGTCTTCATTGCAGGAGAGAGATGTAAGCAGACAGTGATCCCTGATCTACAGTAAATGTAGAATGTCCTGTATATTTACAGCTTTGCTGTGACAGATGAGATGCTGAGACCATTCATGGAGGGCTGGACCCTGAAGCAAGTGATAGAAGCCAAACGCTTGTTCATTGTTAACCACAAGATACTGGAGGGACTGCCTTGTAGGGAGGGCTTTAGTGTAAGTACGATTATTTAGCCACTCACATAGGTAGTAGGGGAGTCCAGTAGCTAGAAACTGTGGGACTGTCTATTCTGAATTCTTAGTCTTGGTTTTATGATAGAGTGACTCTGCCTGAAGATCATATAGGACACCAGTCTCAGATTTCAAGGAGCTGATCAGTTGAAATAGAATCCAGTCTGCAAACTGACCCAAGCTTTAGTTTTGAGCTAGATCTCCAGTTTAAGTTTAATGATTGTGGGACTTGTTTTGTCACTGGAAGTGTTTAAAAAAAGCAATGGTTTATAATAATTGCAATTAACTTATTCAAAACCTCATAGTATTGTTCATGTGGTGTCCCCTGGAGCAAAAACTGTAATTTCAACTCAATATAGTCCAAGTTGTCACCTTTTTTTTTAACCAAAAAAGAAGTTATTTAATCTACATCTCATGTGTGAGATAAATAAAGTCTAGTGCTTGTCATCAAAAAATCATATCATCAAAATCATAGCATTTTATTTGACAAGCAAGGTTGCTTTGTTTGAAATGCAAACTTCATTTTGAGAGGTGTCTATAAATATCATGTTGTGTACCTTGTAGAAGGTATTAAGCCCTCCATATGAACACATTTTAACACATGTGCTATCTGATGTGGATCTGCATTGGTCGCATATTGGTCATAATCTAAATAATAAAAAAATGATCCTGATCAGCCATGCCATCTGATCAGGATCTACATTGTTTGCCCACGCTGTAAAGGTGTATCTATGGAGTAAAGGGTTAATTTAGACATTACTTACCGAAGCTGTTTTTAGCTCACCTGAGCCAGAGGCTCATGGTGAGCTATTGTGACCCGTCTTTGTCCGGCGTCCGTCAATAATTTCCTTTAAACAACATCTCCTCTGAAACCACTTGATGGATTTTAACCAAATTTGTCCTGAAGCATCCTGACACTGATGTCTACAAAAGTTGTTCAAATCATGACCACAGGGTCAAGGTCAAGGTCACTGCTGCTAAAAATAGAAATTCAGTCTTTGCTCAATTACACTGCAAACTCTTTATAACGCGGTATAGCGGGTCCATCATCCCGACCGCGTTAATAAGTGAATTCGCGTTATATTTTCCCGCACAAAATACATGTCCCGATTTTCCCGCCAAAAATACATGACCCGATTTTCCCGCGCAAATATACAACCTAATTCACAACTAAAGAGATTATGCATCATTCTACGTAACGTCATGATTCCCCGCACTGTACTCGACAAATAATATTTCTTACAAGACACAAAATTACCAAATTTCAAATAAAAAAAGCAAAACGGCAAGAGACTGACTAATAACACCAAGATCAAAATCGTATAGGCCTTAAATTATTGTAATGGAATTAAAGACCGTATATCTAGTTTGTTTAGATGCTTGCAGAAATTTTAATTATTTTATTAAACAAACTCTGACATTTACGAATGTAAATGTAAAATAAATATTAAAACACTAACCATCGTGAACATATTCCATAATTTATAAATTACATCCTAATTTTATCTCCAGTGTAATATTTCAGTTGCATCATCAACCAAATTAAACCAGCTAAAAAATTACAAATGTCACATACACATTTCTTGTAGATCAAACGATTTCATAGCAGAGCCGACAAAACATCACAGTCTCGATACGAGCCGACATTTTTCTTTGAAGTCGCATTTCATTGACAGATATTATCGCTGTTTACCCCCATAGTCAAAAAATGCAACCTCCATGAAATTAACAGGAAGGTGGATCAAAGCAAAATGTACATCAATGAACTACCGACAGGTTTTAAAACATAACTGGGAATATTTTTTTGTTTCTTTCTGAATTGTGCGGATTATGTGATAATTATAGAGACAATCAAATTTAGTAATGGATCAATGATAAAATTAAAGACAAGACAAGACAAGATCTTTATTAACTTGTACAACATGTACATCGTTAAATAACAACATATATTATACAAATACAAATTCAACTGGTCACAAAAATATATTTAACACATTTTAACACACATTTAAAGAAAATTAGAGGATGAGCTGCTAATTAAACATATAAATTACATTTAGTTCTCAACCAAAATATTTCGACGACTGAAAGAAAGTTTAATGATTTTACTGAGTTTCATTAAATAATTTATATTGTTACACTTTAATAATTCTATAAGTTTAACCATATTTGGCCTATTATAATAATATCGCTTTATATAGGTTTGTCTGAGGTCATTAAGACATGGACATTTACATAAGAAATGAAATTCGTCATCTATGTCATTTAAATCACAGTATACAAAAATACGTTCATTTCTAGGAACTCGGTTTACTCCGTATCTTCCTGTTTGTATTCGTAATGAGTGTGCTGATACTCGAATGCGAGTCAGACAATTTCTTAGATCTGAAGGTAGTACATCAAGGTAAGTTTCATAACCAAAGGTTTCCTTAACATGATTATATAGTAATAACATGGAATTTGACGATTTACTATTATACCATTCTTGTAAAAAACAATCACACAGTCTTTGTTTAAATATATACACAAAGGTTGACTCATTAACACTAGATGGGTTTTCAAACACCTCATTAAAACCATTTTCACATAATAACTTCTTAATACTTGAAACCCAATTTTTCTTTCCCTTAAGACAATCTATGTAAGACATATCATACACAGTTTCCAAAATAATATTGTCAGTCTTAATAACCTTAAACCAATATTTCACAATACGTACAAATCGTGATATATATAACGGATACCTTCCTAACTCGCCATATACTGCTACATTTGAAGTACTTAATTTTACGCCAAGAATTTTCTTTAAAAATTTCAGATGTATTCTTTCTATTTCTTTTGATTTTCCAAATCCCCATATCTCTGACGAATAACCCAGTATAGATCCAACAAAGGAATCAAATAACTGACAAAGAATTTTTGGTTTCATTTGATATTTTTTACAGTTTATCAATAATACGTTTAATGCCTTTAATGCTTTACTGGCCAATTGCTGTTGATTTAACATAAAACCACCCGTGTAATTGAAAACTACCCCTAGATAATTAAAATCATTAACAACCTCTAGTCTATTTCCATTATATGCAAACAATTCATTTTCAAACAACCCTCCTCTTTTACGAAACACCATTACTTTGGTTTTTTGGGTGTTGACCTCTAGGCTCCATGTTTTGCAATAGTTACCTAGCAATTCTAGAGATCTGTTTATTTCTTCTGGGGTCTTTCCCAGTATCACCATATCATCAGCAAAGAGTAGTAATATAAGAATTATTTCATCGATAGTAATACCTGAGTTAATGTCATTTTGTAGGAACAGTTCCAAATCTTCAACAAATAAAGAAAAGAGAACCGGCGACATTACCTCCCCTTGACGTAATCCCACTGCATATTCAAAAAAATCTGAATACGTATTACACGATCGTACGGAAGATTTAACCTTTTCGTACATATCCTTTATTATTCTCAGGATTTTACCATCAATTCCAAGCTTATACAACTTCAGCCATAATGCATTTCTATTAATACCATCGTAAGCCATTTTCAAATCTACAAAAACGCAATACAATCTTTTGTTTTCATTTAAGTATTTTTGTACAAGATTCTGGAGAATAAAAAGAGCATCCACTGTAGACAGACCTTTCCTGAACCCAAACTGTGCATCTGAAATAATATTATTACTATCACAAAAATCAACAATTCGCTTATTTATGACAGAGGTAAATAATTTTGACATACAACTTACTAGAGTGATGCCCCTGTAATTGCTTACAATACCTTTTTCCCCCTTTTTATGTACAGGTATAATTACCCCCTGTGTCCAAGTATCAGGAAAAACACCACTGTTCAAAATTCCATTAAAAATGTCACATATATGCGATGCCAGTATATCGACTGATTCAATGAAATACTCGTTTAGTAAAAAGTCATTCCCGCAAGACTTATTTCTCTTTAACTTTTTTACAGCTTCTAAAATTTCACTTACCGAAATAGGCATATTAAGTAAGGCACCATCGAACTCTGAATTATTTTCATTAAAATCATGAGACTGTACAAACTGCTCAGCTTCAGGATTATCATTTTTAAATAATGTATTACCTATCTCTGAAAAATATTTAAAGAACGACTCATTTGTAATGTCGTTACATGTCTGATTTGATTTTTTCTTAAAATACCGCCAAAAATCCCTAGGTTTAGAATTTTTCAGTTTCTCTATTTTTAACAACTGCTTTGCTTTAAACGACTGTCTTTTTTTCTTTACAAGTGATTTATATACAGATTTAAGGGAACAAAACTGATTTCTACTATAATCTGATTTGCACCTTTTAAACACACGTTGTGCTTCCACATAACGTTGTTTAGCCTGTAAACACTCGTTATCGAACCATTCTCTATCATTTACCGAAGTATCTATAAAATATGCAGATTTACTATTTGATATGCTTATACAACGTTTAAATAAAGGATCTGCTACCTCACGTAAAATATCTGTAAACCTAAGAACCACATTATTAATACAATTTCTATCACTGTAATCTATATTTTCTGTCACGTGGTTAAAACTACTTAATTTTCCTATCAAGCCCGACCTAAAATCATTCTTCAACAAATCATTCCATTTACATTTATAATAACAATCATTAAAATTGTTAGTTACGTTACTGTTACATCTGAGCGACATAGATATCGGGCTATGGTCACTCCATTCATTAAAATCATGTACCGTAAAGCTATTAATATAAACAAAATCACACTCCTTAGCTAATAAATAATCTATAACAGAAGCTCCTTTCTTTGAAGCAAATGTATAAGAACCGACCCCATAATCATTACTCATTCTACCGTTAACAATTCGAACGCCCGAGGATTTACAAAGGTCAAGAAGTCTTAATCCAAAACTGTTACATGTTTTATCACATGAGGCCCTAGATAGTGGTACATCGGGGCTATAATCATCGCTATCAAATAAATCAATATTTCTGTCATAACGTATAAAATCATCTCTTACTCCAACACGGCTGTTCCAATCTCCCATTAAATACACAGCACCTTTACTCTCAAATTCATAAATATCATTTTGAACAATATCAAATAAATCAACATCACATATATTATATACAGGAGAGTCTTCCGGCCATATGTAGACCCCACCATATGGAAAAACGCGAACATCACAGCTATATAAAAAAAAGCCGACCCGTCAGACCCCAGCAACTACCGTCCAATATCGTTGTTAAGTTGTCTGGGAAAAATTTTTGAACGTTGTGTTCATAAATACCTATATAATCACTTTATCAATAACCAAATTTTAACCCCGTTTCAGTCAGGTTTTATAAAAGGTGATTCCACCACAAATCAGTTGATTTATATATATAACGATATTTGCAAAGCATTGGACGAAGGAAAAGAAATAAGGGCCATTTTTTGCGATATATCAAAGGCTTTCGACCGCGTGTGGCACAGAGGACTATTGCTCAAATTATATAATGCTGGTGTGCGTGACTCTCTTCTCGAATGGTTTTCATCTTATCTTTCTAAACGTCAGCAACGCGTAGTTCTCAACAATTCATATTCAAACTGGCGAACCATTACATCGGGCGTTCCACAGGGCTCTATTCTTGGTCCGCTACTATTTTTACTGTATATTAATGATATAGTGAAAGAAATAAGGTCAAATATACGTCTTTTCGCTGATGACACAAGTCTCTACCTTGTAGTTGAGGATCCTCAATCTTGCTCTACTATTCTAAACTCTGACCTAGAAAAAATTCATTCATGGGCCAAGACATGGCTCGTTGACTTTAATCCAAATAAAACAGAAACTATTCTTTTCTCTCGTAAACGAAATAGACCAAATCATCCAAACCTTATCATGGATAATACTGTCATCAAAAACGTACAAGAACACAAACATTTGGGTATCATTCTTTCTAACGATGGCAAATGGGGACCTCATATATCTTCGATTGTGAGCAGAGCCTGGAAGCGCATTGGAATCTTGAGATTCTTTAAATTCAAACTTGGTAGAAAATCACTAGAAAAGATGTACTTCTCTTTTATTAGACCTCTGTTGGAATACAGCGACTCATTATGGGACAATTGCTCTGATGAACTAAAACGGGAATTAGAAAGTATTCAAATCGAAGCCGCCCGTATTGTTACTGGCGCGACCAAACTATGTAGCATAAACAACCTTTATAACGAATTAAAATGGGAATTACTCTCAACGCGAAGACGCAAACACAAATTAATCTTATTCTATAAGATGAAAAATGAATTATGTCCAGCATATCTCAACAACTTAATACCAAACAACCCTAACAATAGGTACCAGTTTCGAAATACCAATATTCCATCTATCCAATGTCGTAGCGAACTTTACAGAAATTCATTTTTACCATCGGTCATAAACGAATGGAATCAACTACCCGTGGATGTAAAGACAAGCCAATCTCTATCCATCTTTAAGCACAAACTCAACTTTCATCTACCAAAACCACCTCTGTATTTTAACATAGGAAGTAGAGAAGGACAAGTTCTTCACGCTCGTATTAGATTAGGGTGTAGCGCTCTAAACTTCGATCTACATCGAAAATCGATTATAAATAGTCCTCTGTGCCCATGCGGTGCTATCGAGACTCCCACTCACTACTTACTTCTTTGTCCATTATACCACACGCAACGACTGCGTTACTTGTCCAATCTTCCATGCCCTTTATTGCTCAATAATCTTATTTATGGTAATGACAATCTAACAGTCGAACAAAACAAGTACGTGTTCTATAAAGTTCAACAATACTTGACGGCCTCGAAGCGGTTCTCTGCGTGAGCGTGGGTGGTTTCGTGGTCCGGGGTCCGGTGATGGGCATACGCGGGATGAGGCACAGCACGTGTTGAAACAAAATGGTGGTTTTTGTTTCTTTTCTGTAAATTCTCGTAATTCCTATCTTTTATTTAACACAAACAACAACTTTCAAAAATGTCCGCTTCTATTTTTTTTAGTATTGAAAGTATTCATTTCAAATTAGAATCTGAACATATTGTTATTTACTGATTGATCTTCACCATAATGATTACATCATGACTACGGGGAAAAGAATTAATATAAGCTATCATCTGATAGCTTGTTTTCTCATCCTCTCAAATATATATGTATTGTCTTGCTCTGTTATACTTGGATTTATATGTACTATTTGAAATAAATACTGTTTAAACCATATGTAGACCCCACATATATACATATCATGATCAGTATTAAAAAATGTTTTGTTTAATTTTAACCACATGACCGAATCATAATGCTGTCGCAAAACAGTGACACCATCTTTTAAACTTTCTTTTATATACACTGCTATGCCACCACTAGATCTTTTGGCATTTTTATGCTGATACTTTCTGTACTGATTAACCGATATGTAACCGACAATATCAATATTACTATGGCAATTTGCCCATGTTTCAAATAGGAATACAATATCATTTTGCTCAATTATATTTACAAATTCACAATGTTCTTTCTTAGAATCAGTAAGTCCGTGAACATTCCACGCTAACACATTCAGATCACCCCCTTCGCACCATTACTTGCTGTTGTCGCCCTGGGCCTTACCGTCAATGTACAAAGTGTCATATGCAATCCATGCGTGTTTACCACTCCTTTTGGCTTCTTTCATTTTTGGAATTAAATGCCATCCAAACTACTGTCACTCTGTTTTCTCTTATTTCTGTCCTTTTTTCTCATTTATCTCTCTCGAATGCGAAAAAACAATGCTGCGTTGCACACCTATACACAATTTAGTCCATTTTCACAAATTTAAATGTTGTTTTTATGTAAAAATCGTATTTTCTTTCTCTGATCGAAATACCTGTGTGTTTACCTTTATCACGTGACCGACACAGCAAAATTAAACAGTAAGTATGCATTCACAAGGTTGCCCCGGGCTGTTATCTGTCACTGGGAAAGGTGTTAAAACACGTTTGTTTTATGGAAAAATGTGTGCGTCATTTGTGTACATGTTACAATTGTGACTTCCGGTTTCGATTTGTTTGCCGTTTCATGGTAAAAAATGGACTTAGAAAAAAAATAGGGGATCCACGTTACGACCGCGTTATAATGGAGCGCGGAATTAAACGAAGCGCGTTATAAAGAGTTTGCAGTGTACTTGAGTTTGCTTAGGGTTTTTGACTCCAAACTTGGTGTTTGGGTAGCTTATATTAAAAGGCAGCTTGGGCTTGCTACCCAGATGTCTATGAACAAGGTCAAGGTCACTGTTGCTAAAAATAGAAATTCAGTCTTTGCTCAATTACTTGAGTTTGCTTAGGCCTATTGACACCAAACTTGGTGTATGGGTAGCTTATATCAAAAGGCAGCTTGGGGTTGCTACCCAGGTGTCTGTGATCAAGGTCAAGGTCACTGTTGCTAAAAATAGAAATTCAGTTTCTGCTTAATAACTTTAGTTTGCTTTGGCCTATTGATTCCAAACTTGGTATATGGATAGCTTATATCTAGAGGCAGCTTGGGGTTGCTACCCAGGTGTCTGTGATTAAGGTCAAGGTCACTGTTACTAAAAATAGAAATTCAGTTTCTACTTAATTACTTGAGATTGCTTTGGCCTGTTGACTCCAAACT
>JAZAYU010000001.1:7556047-7720876 GCA_038501625.1 Corbicula japonica | reverse complement strand
TTTCACTTTTCTTTAAATGATAAGACAAACCATAAACAGACAAGACAAGAAGGACGTAAAGTTATCTTTTTCACTCCTTTTGATGACAATCCAAAAAAAACAATTAGGAACATTTTTTCATTTGTTTCATCTCACGGCTCATTAATACAAAGTTCAACCTGTATTTATGCTTTTATATTGTCTATTTTATTTTATCTTTATTTTGTTCTTATTATATCTTTATCGAGTCGAAATCGAAATATAAACAGATTTAAATTGAATTTTCCATTGCTTAAGACAGTAAAATTTTCACGCAATTTTGTTTAAAAAATATCTATATATAGATGTACTTTTTCATTTTGTTAACAAATTAAAATAAATATTATATATTCTATTTCAGAAAGAGATTCTACCTTCGACATAATGATGCAGATTTTATTAAATGACTCTTGAACGTTACGTTATTGGCATTCGCGTAGATGAAAATGAAGATGTTAGTCCCATATCGATGAAAACTCATGTCTATCATTTGTGCCTGATTGATGTAATTAGCTTGTCCTTTGTAATCTGGTGAAAAATGAAATGTTGTGCATAATCCTTTAATTACCTGTTGTGTAACTCCTTGTTAAATAATTATATCGTGTGTACAGTCGAGTTATTGCAGAATTAAGATTTTTTTTCTATTTTTAAGAACTGTCACCTGACCTTTAACATACCGTGAACAACACGACTGTGCATAAGAACAAGAAATTTGATTTGGGCTCCGTGACGCTTGATTCAGTGAATATAAGGATTTTCATGAATTTTGTTTCTTTGTTCCGCGATATTCAACTTCCGCAATTTTATCCTTGAATTTCTGCTTTTTTGTTTTCAGTCCCAAGATTTTAATAATAAAGATTTTTTTTACTGTCTTTATGTTCGTACATTTTTCAAACACAGCTGGTTAAGTGTACTGATGAACGACTTGTGTAGATTTTTTTTTGTAAAAATGGGATTTAAGTACATTTAAATATGCATTGATGCATTTGTTCAAAAGAAATGAGAAATCAACTTAATTTCGAGGCATTTTTTCTATTTTTCTTTTACCAGGAAGCAGAAGCAGCTTAGCATTGTGAAGATGGCAGTCTAGTAGCATGAAATTGGCAGCCTAGCACCCAGGCAGCGTAAAGTTGGCAGCCTGAAAAGCACCCAGGCAGCGTAAAGTTGGCAGCCTGAATAGCACCCAGGCAGCGTGAAGTTGGCAGCCTGAATAGCTCCCAGGCAGCTTAAAGTTGGCAGCCTGAATAGCACCCAGGCAGCGTAAAGTTGGCAGCCTGAATAGCACCCAGGTAGCGTAAAGTTGGCAGCCTGAATAGCACCCAGGCAGCGTAAAGTTGGCAGCCAGAATAGCACCCAGGAAGCATAAAGTTGGCAGCCTGAATAGCACCCAGGCAGCGTGAAGTTGGCAGCCTGAATAGCACCCAGGCAGCGTAAAGTTGGCAGCCTAAATAGCTACCAGGAAGCATAAAGTTTGCAGCCTGAATAGCACCCAGGCAGCATAAAGTTGGCAGCCTGAATAGCACCCAGGCAGCGTAAAGTTGGCAGCCTGAATAGCTACCAGGAAGCATAAAGTTGGCAGCCTGAATAGCACACAGGCAGCGTAAAGTTGGCAGCCTGAATAGCACCCAGGCAGCGTAAAGTTGGCAGCCAGAATAGCACTTAGGCAGCGTGAAGTTGGTAGCCTGAATAGCACCCAGGCAGCATAAAGTTAGCAGCCTAGGTATTACCCAGGCAGCGTGAAGTTTGCAGCCCAACAACAAACATGCTTTCCACACGGGCTAATTTCATAGTTAAGCAGTAAAATACAAAATACAAATTTCATTTCTAGAATTTACTTCTTTGTTTGTCCATTCATTCGGGGATCTAGTGTTTCATCAAATTTGAAGAAAGCACATATTAACACATAATTGAGTAAGTCTTTTATGTCATATTTATTACACAGTTGATATTTTCTATCATATAGTGGTGTGTCTGTCCATTTATCTTTTTTCAACAGGTAATCTGTGATTTTTTGTACGAAATGATTTTTTTACTCAATTGCTTTGGTAGGAATTGAAATTATTTATTCAGGCCAGAGCTGGTTTAGGGATCATAAGCATGTTATAAATAGCAGTGAAATTCATATTTCGCTTACCAATTATTATTCAGTTACTACATAATTTCCTTAAAAGAACTATTGGCGCTACACATCAATAACAAAATAGTATATATACTTTACACATACATGTGTTTAATGATTTCAATAGTTATAGTAACCTTAGTGATAATTGAACTATTATCAACACTTTATTAGTTTAATGAAGACTAGACAAAAAAAAGCTTTTCACTGAATTTATTCAGTTCATTTATCACAGTTTTAAATAGAATATATATATTTGTACAGACATAAATATTGTATGAATCTCTAACAAAGCAGAGAAAAACTGATAACTGATGTAAAACTGATCTATGTCACAAATAATTCCATTTAGGATATTTCGTTTTTGCACAAAATTATCATCTTTGTTTTAGGGCTCAGGTACTTTTGAGAATTTGAGGTGGTCACATTATGAGCAGTTAGGCTGAATTACTTTTTGGGGACATAAAAAAGACAATACAATTGATAGTACGGTATGATTGCAGTCATAATTTTGATACTAACATTTTAAAGGTGGATAGATTGAGGATGAAGTGCATGATATATTTTCAAATCAAAATAAATTTTTGTAAGTTTTTATCAAACTTTCTTCAAAGAATCAAACGTTTTCAAAATACTTGCCAAAAGCCAAGTTACTCAAGTATAAATTTAATACTGCTTTTTTATGACAAAAACATCAAACTTGTAAACAGTATACATAATGATATTGTTCACACAGTAAATAGTTTTCATGGACATAATAAGTAGTTAAAATGCTGTATGCCCATGATTTCTATACATAATCTGTGTCAACAAAAATTCTTGTGTGTTCTGTTGTGTATAAAATCCCAACATAAAACCTACAGCTCTACCTACCCAGAGATGGCGACTGGTCATCATTTCAGCCAATCAGATGCTTGAGATTTGACACTGGTTTCCATGCACAGTTTGATAACTTTAGCCATGTTTTGCAGCAAACTCCTTGACATAGAATGAAACATGATAAAATAAATATTACACCATTAGTCCAATATTCTCTAATTCAGTTACCAAATTTGTAAGTTTATAAGTTTGTTTTTCATTATCATCTGTCTCCAGAATAGTCGTCCAGTTCACCTTTTCTTCTGACAGAGCCATGACTGGCTGCCAGATCTGCAATGTGAAGGTCATCAGGATGGTTCCTGAAATGATAAAAATACCAGTGTTACTGTCAGAAAGCAATCTTTTGATGACCTAATGCAGCACCTAATATGGGCATAAGAAATTTCAAAGTTACCTAAGTTTTTCACTAAACCATGTTAAGTGGAAAAAATAGTATTGTGAGATATTCAAAAATACTTTATTCATCTGTACATAAAATACAAATTTGTACACAAGTTTCTTTCATCATTCAAGTGTTTTCAAATATGAACTGCCTCAATCTCAAAACTGTTTTAAAAATGCCAAAACAATTGTATAATACACATGCATACACTTTTTAACTGTCTACATGATATCACACCTTTCTAGAACAGAATAAAAATGAACACATTTAAAGACTGGAACTTACTTTCTTTTACCTCCAATGTAAATATTAAATCATTCACCACATTAATTATAAGCAAATTTACATTTTTAAGGTGTCAAGACCAATACGAATTTAGCTTTCTCTATTTCTGTGACAATACTAAGGTAAAAGATTTAATTTACTTAAAATAAATACTCACAGAGTTGAAATTTAGCCCTAATTAGTGGGAAAATATGAAAACAATTGCATTTTCAAAATTTCTTTCAATATAAGCAAAACTATTTAAACTAAAAAAAAATAAATACAAATGTTTGTATTAAATAATGTTTCATTAGAAACAGGTGTAAATACACAAAAAGCTCCTGGTAAGCAGTGCATGTAATTAGTGTGCAATGTTTTACCAGCTCTACAATTTACAAAAATATACTCCTTACTGTTAAGCAGGCAGAAAACAATACATGCATTTGTTGCTGCTGTGTTAAGTTTTTACATTCTACACATTTGCCTAAACAGTGACAGTACATTTTTCTTTTTTCAAAAATGCACAACACTTCTACATGAAATATTGGATGCATGTAAAGCTGATAAAATATGTAGACAGAAACTTAACACAAAAAAACAACCTGCAAAATCAGGTTTACAATCTAAATGCCTTTCACAGCTCTTACCTCCCAGATTTGTGGAAGCATCAAGCTGACTATGTTTCAATTCCTGAGATAAACTTCGTCTGCTACTCTCCAATTGTTTCTCTCTGAGAATCTGTCTCGATAACTGAAATGTTTACATTAGTATTAAATTCTCACTGAAAATTCTGCTTTATATGCTGACAATTCTAATCCTTAAATATATTACCAAGTAGACCAAATTCAGTCTGCACATCTTTGTATTTCTTTCATGGTCTACACTGTATGCCATTCAGTCATTTAATTATTAAACATAATACTTGTGAACTTTATATGAATTCCAAGAAGAAAGCCTACATTATAAAAAATTATCAGGTAAAGAGTTAACTAAAGGTGCCCAGAGTTACAGGATAAGTAAACAATCTTATATACAGTCAAACCTGTATCAAGACCCAAGTCGAGGGAGTAATAAAAAGTGGCATTAACATAGGTGGCAGCTTAGGACAGTTTAAATATGAACAAAATGTCTGTTTATGACATATTGAAACATGCTGTTTAAGACAGGTGGCTGCTGAATACAGGTGGCTACTAAGGCAGGTTCAACTGTATTCTTCTGTATTTTGTTAAGGAATAATTTTTAGGCATTTATCACCAAAAAACAAACAGAATAGATCCTTATTACACCAAATTTGTATCAGTTAAAATAAACCTAAAGAAAATTGTCAACAAAAAATCATAGAGTGTTCACTCCTTTATAATTTATGTTTTGGACTATGGCCTTTTTTCAAATAAATACAGTTTGCCAATATATCTTTATATAATTTAAGACTCTAAATTTCTGTGTCTGGTAAAACACACAAACATTTTGCAGATAAATTTGCTACTACACTTAACAAATCAGATTCAAAATTTTAAATTTAATATTAAGAATTATGATCTCAAATTATTATATGCATATGTGTAGGAACATTTAAAAATGCTAAAGAATTTGGTTATCTACAAGGTATATTTCTAAGTAAGTAGTTTACCTGTTTGGAAGCATCAGCAGCCCTGTTTTCTGACTCCTTCATTCTTTGTTCCATTCTCTGTATACCTCGTGTGTAATCCTGTATCATCTTTTCTGCCTGAAAAATAATGTTATGATGTAATATTTCTATTTTAGGTTCTGCATTAAACAGCTGGATTTTATATTCAACATTTATTTTCAAAGATGCACAGTTGTAAACAATTCCCTACCAATATTTAAAATGTGACTTTAGTTCTTTAAAATATATACTACCTTGGTTAAAATGGATATAATTGCAAGTCAGTTACATTAATTCAGAAAGGAAATCTGCATACCAGATTGTTCATTGCTCTTTATATTCCCTAAATTGCTGATGGGGTGGGGTCTTCTCATATTACCCATGTAAGAAGTTCTTTTTACAAATAAATGCCATCAAATTATAATTATTATGACCAAGAGATACATGTTTTGCACTATCTATTCACAAAGGCCAAGTAAAATAAATGAACAAAGAAATATTTTGCCTAAAATTCTGAACTGTTGAATCACTCTCTCTTAAAATCAAGTCATGATATCCTGTGTTTTTGTAAATGTTTGAAAGAAACATCACTGTAAATATTGTATTTTTTTTAACAAAGGTGTGATGTTTCTACTTTACAAACATACTGCCAGATTTAACAGTATTTTAAATAATTTTTGGAGGGAGGATATGTTAAAAAACTACCTGTAATGTTTTCTCCTGGCTGTCTTTTAAAAGTTTAGTAACTTCATGATTTCTCTTCTTCAGCTGTGTTATTTCTGTTCTAAGATCAGTCACTTTAGCCTCGTATTTCTGTGCTATACTTGTACATTCTTCTTTCCATCTGAAGACGATAGAAAACAAAGTATGTGACTTTTTGCCTGTGTTTACAATTGAAATATAAATAATTCAGTTATCAACTTATTTGTTACACCAATGTTCTAAATTATTAATCATCATCATCATCATCATTTGTTACCAATAAATCTTAAATGACTGGAATAATATCTCTGAACAAAATATTTTTCAAGCAACAGATGTTTGGAAAAAGGGTATACCTCCTGGTAGCAGCAAATTAGTCTGCAAGCTATACAGATAGCTGAAGGTCACTGTGACCTTGACCAATTGCCTCATGACCTCAAAATTAATAGGGGTCATATCCTGACTAGCCAAGCTTGAGGGCACTAAGCCCCAGTATTCTCTAATTATTCATCAGAAAGATTTTAACACATCAAATCTCAAATCTCAATAGTATTCAGAAAGATTTTAAGCAAAAAATATCAATGTGACTGACCACAACTTATAATTAAAAGGAGTCATATACTTTCTATGACCAACCAACTTCTAAGTTTGAGAATAATAGACCCTAGTGTTCTCTTGTTATTGTTTGGACAAGTTTTTACATTTAAAGGTCTCTCTGTCCTTGAACTTTGGCATGTTTTCCTCAAAATCAACAGTGCTCATCTATGTATATGTCATGAGCATCCAACATACCAGGTGTGAAATCACTATGCATCAGAACTCTCTGCTTATTGATCAGCTAACTTTTTGCTACTAAGTTACGAAATTATTGAGACAAGGTCAGAAGCATACAAATCTCTTTTTCCAGATTTTTTAAAAAATTTAAAATGAATGAACACTTTTAATCAAAATCCAAAAGTTGACCATGACAGATACACCTCATATTGAGTTTGTGTTAATCTGAATTTTTCAGAAAATTCTGGGATATATTTGAGCATACATGGGCCAAGATCATAAAACTAATTCAAGAGACCAGTCTCAAATCTCAAGCATCTGACTCACTGGTGGCCATTTCATCCAATAAGATGCTTGAGATACAAGACTGGTCTCGAAACTCAAGTTTATGATCGTTGGCCCAGGAGTTTATACTGGTAGTATTCTTTGGTTGTTAGTGGTAACAAACTGTGATTGGTTTAAATGTACCTTGCACACATTCTTTGTTGGCCATTTAACAATTTTCTCAGTTCCGACATGGAGTGTCTATTGACATCCTCTGTTGACTGTAGCTTGACTTCAAACTCCCGAATCTTCATATTGTTTTCTTGTTCATAAATTGTAATCTAAATCAGACAACAAAGAAATAGCTCAAGCACTGGTACATTTATTTATTCTTTGATCCATGTATAAAAGATTGACAGGTTCAAGCATTTCCATTTGAAATGTGCTTTGTGCTTTGTTTTTTTTCACTTGTATCATACATCCTTATTTCTGTGGGACTTCTGGTTATATTAGATCAGTGGTTTACCCATTACTAAATGAATATGGCTTATACAACCAGTATAGATTCTGATCACGCTGCTCATTTTGATCTGAGTATACACTATTTGCTTTCTGATTCGTCAGGTCATTTCTCCCCAGAACATTAACAGTGTAGATTCAGAACAGACTACACATATGTGCAGGCTGACCTGAACGTCACTGACTGGATATATGATGTACAAGCTGTATTGGTGGATTAAACATGCAGTTTTAATGTCTGCTATTTTTTTTAAATTTCCAGTAACCCTTTGAATAATGATTAATGTTCTGTATATTTGTCACAAATGTACAGATGAAATACGGAACATGTAAAATTATAATATTATGAAAAACTGGTGTTATTTTATAAACTAAAATCTTCAACAGGAAAGTTGATTAAAAAAAGAAAACAAACGAAGAGGGTAGCTTGTTTGACATTTTATGAATTGTCAGCAGGAAAGGGCTTTAATTTAAAATGTAATGAAAATTATGCTTAATACTAGTAAGTGATTAATGAGATAATAAGTAAAAAACAATTTAATTTATATTTAGCTGTGAAAAGCAACTAAGATGATACTTGCAACAGTGAATAAAAGATGAACATATGTATGTCTTGTTTAACCTTTTAAAGAGTTCAAAACCAACCGATTTTTGTGTGAAATGACAAAAACACCTAGGTTGTTCAATCTGCTATGGGCGCGCCAATATTGATCGAAACGCTGTGAAATTTTCAGGAGTTATCTAATACATGTTGTAGATTAAGAAAATGCAATAAACTGAAAATGTGATTTTTGCGCCATTGGCCTGGTTTTTGCAGCCATGTCACATATATGCATAGTAGAAGTTTGTACAAAAAAATTTAACATATATTTCTGAGTCAAACATGGGCTGTTATTTGCATTAAAAAATTAAGAGTTAGATAAACAGATTGTCTGACCACTAAAGTCTCTAATCAAGTTTCAAATCAACAGCATCAGCAGTAACTGAGCACATGATGGTAGCTTGCTTTATCCAAATGTTATTTGTCAAATAAGAGCATTTTCTCCATTTTTCTATGGTAAATATCTGATTTCTTATTAAAATAGTACACAAACTCTGTTTGTCAAGTTTTCTACCAAGAGACTTTCTTGAAAAAATAAATATTTTTAAAGTTATAGCAAAAAATCGATATTTTCCATATTTTCCATAGGATTTTATGTAAATGAGGCACGCCACGGGAAAAGGTACCTTCGGTGATTTTTTTGTGTCATTTTTGTTGTAACTATATTTAGAAAGAACTTTCAAATTTCTATAATTTGCTCATAACAAAACAATGATTTTGTTACACATTTTGACAATTATGGCATTTTTACCGCGAATTGCATAATAATTAATATCGTCTGCTCAACTTTATGACGTCGTTTCAAGGATTGAAGTCAAATTCCCGAAGGTACCTTTTCCCGTGACGCGCTCCAAATGTTAACACCTATTATCTCCCGTTAAATAAAAATGTCTTGAAAAATTTCTTGGTGAATCATCTTATATTTTGTATGTCTTTAACACTTTAAAGTTACATTGATTTCCTACCATCCAGTGTCAAGATACGAAATATGTCAATGATGGTCCTAAATCCTTAAGCTGCACATAAATCACACACTACCTCTTTTTGGTATTTTCTTTGTGCTGCTTCTTTTTCTTGTTGAGCTGTCTGTATCTTTTTCTTCATGTCATCTTTTTCATCCAACAGCTTTATACGATCGTCGTTAACATTTTCAAACTCTTGTTGTAAGCTGGACATTCTGTCTCTGTAGTTGTTCAGTTGTCCCTCTAGCTGGTCTTTTAACTGCTGGGCACTGTAAGGTCAAAATAGAACAAGGTAATGGAATGTTCAGAAAGAGGCTCTGAAAGAACTGAAACCCCGCAAATTGAATTCAGATAAATGATATCGCAACTTTTTATTTATTGATAACATTAAATTTCAATGATCATTGATTTTTATAGAAAGTGTATGTCTAGTCTACATTTCTTAAAGCTTGTTATTTTAATTAAAATAGAAACAGTTTTATGGTCTTACTTTATTTCTTCCCTTTTGAGTTTATGTTGCAGCGATTCAACCAGGAGGTTGGCATCATCTCTGGCTCTCTCAGCATTAATGGCTCGTTTGTTCATACTCTCAAAGTTCCCTTGTTCTTTACTCATCTGTTTTACACCTTCTTTGTATACCTGCAACAATAAGCATATCAATCAAACCAATAACTGACCAAATTAAATTTCATTTACCGGTTATGAAAATAATATTTTATTTACTTAAATGCATGATAGTGTGAATATATATATATATTTCTATAAGCATCAAATCTTGTCATTTTCAGCAAAAGAAAACAGCATGTTGGTTGGTTGTTTTTATCATGGTTTCAATTTCTAAAGATATATTTAAATACAATTCTGAATAACATGGGTTGTAAATTTGTGGAATGATCTGTGAACAACAGTTAGTAGCTCATGACTGTTTGACAGTTGCATTTTGCTTCATTTAATATATTATCTAGCACTCACTCTGTTGTACCTTATTTTCTTTTGGGATAATGGAGCCAGTTCAAGCTCATTTTCAGTGACCTTAAAATGAATGCCACTCTTCCTGGCATTAGTTGCTAGGCACAGGACATTTGCTGCATTATGTAGTACTAAATCTATTCTATCAAACTAATAATGCTAATAATATATTTTATTTATGAGGAATCCAGTGATTAACTTCTTCATTCACTAGGAGCGAGTTAACTAACGCTTTATCTACAGAAAGGGCTTTATCACATAAGCGAACAGTGTAGATCCAGACCTTCTGATCAGGATCTACACTATTCACTTTTAGATTAATTAAGTTATTTGTGACCAAGCTGCCATCAGTGCAGATGCAGATCAGAGGGCATGGATATGCTGACTGATCTGGATCTACTGGTGGCATGTGCATTAAAATGCATATATAAAGAGTAAAGGGTTTTAGTAGGCAATTTCTCCCAATCTCCGTTTTGGCCATTCCATGGATTGAGTTATTACCTTCTCCAGTTCGGATT
The DNA here is from genome assembly GCA_038501625.1 of Corbicula japonica. Taxonomy (NCBI): domain Eukaryota; kingdom Metazoa; phylum Mollusca; class Bivalvia; order Venerida; family Cyrenidae; genus Corbicula; species Corbicula japonica. Next base: position 7,710,278 of record JAZAYU010000001.1, on the reverse strand, counting down.
CAGCAGCTCTCTTCTCTCGAATGGCTTTCTCCAGACTGTCTCTCTTCTCTGAATTGTCCATCTCCAGGGCGTGCACTTCTTCTGTTAACGCTCATTAGACTGTGTTCGAACCTGATCCACCTATAAAATAAAATCATATGAAGACCTGCTTATAACTGATCATAGATAATTAGACAGTTATGTGATATTTTGTAAATATAACAAAGAAGCAACTTATGGCAGACAGGGTAAACCAAATACTTGCCCAATGATCAGTGCTCATCAAGCGGACATGGGGATATCAAATTTGTACAACTTTTTACTGATAAACCATATTTAAATGAGCATGTATGTCACATGACTGTCTAGTTATCATACTATATCCTCATCCTGAGAGAATCTCCATGATATGAGAGGATAGACCATATTAAAATTAGCATGTATGTCACATGACTGTCTAGTTATTATACCATATCCTCCTCCTAAGAGAATCTTCATGATATGAGAGGATAGACCATATTAAAATTAGCATGTATGTCACATGACTGTCTAGTTATTATACCATATCCTCCTCCTAAGAGAATCTTCATGATATGAGAGGATAGACCATATTAAAATTAGCATGTATGTCACATGACTGTCTAGTTATCATACTATATCCTCATCCTGAGAGAATCTCCAAGAGATGAGAGGATCTGCCTCTTTGTGATAATATAATCTCCCACATTGGGGAACATCCACTTTGAGGATAAAACTTTATAGAAACAGTTTGCAGACAAGGTTGCAATTTTTATTGCATTCATCATCAGATTTCTTCTTTTCTTGCATACTGTATTATAAACAACAAGAAACTCTGTTATATGATTAAACCAGGCTGTTACTAGGTTAAGTATTAAGACATTGCTCCATTCATAATTGTTTTGTCATAGACAAAAAAAAAATCAAAATCTCGCAAACGGCACAATCCAGTTCCATCAAACTTTGCACAAATCAATGCTAAAAGTGTATGAATATTTTATATACATTTAGAAAAGTAAGAGCAGTGAAGGAGAATAGTTAGACCTATTTCATGGAATCTTTAAGTCAAATTCACACAAATTGTGCACTCAAAGCATAAAATAAGAAAATAATTTGTTTTACTAGTGAAAGATAGAAATTTATTTCACTCTTTAACTCCAGAATTATGTATTTTCACTTGTGGCTTTGGCACTCATGAAAATACGAATTCCGGAGCTTACTCAATGAAATATATTTCTATCTTACACTGGTACAAAAACAAATCTATCCTGTATATACATAAGACATTTTGATTGATGTTTAGTGTTGCTTTGTTTAAATGATAAATTGAAGATCAAATTTTAGGGATTTTTTTTATGTCTTACTATTTTTCTTGACTGCTCTAACTTTTCTAAGCATATGTAAAATAAACGTATAAAAATAACATTGGTTTGTGCAAAGTTTTATTGAGCTTCATTATGCCGTTACAGAGAATTCGATAATTTTCTTTTTTCTTTTTTTTTTGTCTTTATATTTTTCTTTTTTTTCTATGACAAATGACAACCATGCAATGCCTAAGTAGGGATTTTTGTTTTTATTAAGAAAATATCTGATTGATATCTGTTGTTTATTAAAAAAAAAGATGTGCAAGAACTTTGGCTGAAATCCATTTAGGTGTTGCAAAGTTATGTTCAGGACTAGATTGGTGTGGATGTAAACACAGAGTAGGAGATTATTATATTTACTCAACCTCTTTGACTTTTAAAACACAACAAAGACAAATATAAACACACGCATTATAATACATGTATATTAAACCAAGGATGCTAAGGTATATCTAGCAGTTTAAAGGGAGATTAGAAAAATATAGTTAAAGTACTTGAAGTTATCATTGTTATTTCCCTTAGATACATTTAAAAAGGAAAGAGGAAGTACATTACAGGAAAACCCCAGAAAAATTCCACAGTTTCAATAGAATCACCTAAAAAAATTCAGGTTTGTTAAAATTTTATAGTTATCTGTACTAAAATGTTATAAAGAAGTAACTAATATATCATCATTGATACATGTAATAATAATGTATCTCTGTATAAAACAATACAGATATTAATTGAACCAACATTTCTAAGGGTTTGGTATTTTGTTCTATCTAACAATAACCCTTTACTCCATAAATATGGTGTGGAAGTTATAAAAATGAGCATGGAAATCAGTCTCAAATCTCAAGCATCTGATTGGCGACAGGTCGCCATTTCAGCCAATCGAATGCTTGAGATTTGAGACGGCCTTCCATGCTCAGTTTTATAACCTTGGGCAATGAATTTTATCTCATGTTCAAACAGTGAAGATCCAGATCAGCCAGACATCAAGATCTACACTGTCTGACTCTTTGTCAGAGTAATCTAATAATTAATGGATGATCTAGTTCTACAACATATGGCCATGGACAAAAACCATATCTCATCAGTAGAGAGTTCAGGGAGATCAAATAACGTTGAAAACTTAACTATGCTGTGTTCTTAATTAGACAGAAAAAAAACAACAATGCAAATTTCACTGTCGTGTAACGGCTGCCCTGTACCAAATAGTGGGTACCCTGTAGCGTCCGCAAGATGGCGACTAGTTAAGAAACGAAAAGGTATGTGCTATTTTGTTTCCAATTTGTATACATATTGTAAGGTATAGACTTGTATACTTGGATCATATAATGAAATGGATTGTTGATTGATTAAACGATTGCTTGCTTTATTGCCGGTGTGTCCGTTTTACCCTGTAATTGATAAAAATAAATGACCTAATTGGCTTTTTCAAAATTGATGCGAGAGCGACGACTGATTTCAGCTTTTTACTCTATGACAACTTTGTTGTTCTCGTAAAATGTAATATCCCCTTGAAGCGCTTCTAATTGCCTTTCTTGTGGTATAATTATTAAACTAAACAATTATTTTGTTTTTAAGAAAATGCGATTCAAACAAATTGTTGTTGGTACCCTGTACCGCCTCTTGGATTTTAAGAGGGTACCTTGTATAGCCGTTGGATTAGTGACGAAAAAGGTACCTTGTATGGTCTACTTTTCCGTGAAAACAGCTACCCTGTAGAACTATGTTTTACTCGTTTTAAAATATTATTGTAGTCAGAACACAATAAGTAGAATATGATTTATAAGTGAATTCCTATGAAATCTGTAATTTAATTGTTTTAATATTTATAGATCTGCTACCTTTTCCACACACTGTGGTCTGTTGTCATTGTGTTCGATTAATCAGCAAAAATGTTAAATAAATGCACCCGTAGCGTCTTAGTGATACAGATGCAACAAGGATAGTTGAAATTCGTGAATTATAATTTACAGCACAATACTTTATCGCTATTGGCAAGGATGAAATCATGAATGATGTCAGCGTCTTAGACCATTTGGTTCTGACGTCGTCACGGAGAATTTAAATGGCTCTGGTGCTGATTTGGAGTTACAACTGACGAGGCAAAAAGGCCTTTCATGGATATAGCATTAAATTATAAACAATATGTATTTCCAAGTACATAGCATTACCCATATATTGCCGAACTTTCCGCTTACGTTCAAGAGAAAGGGTTTTCTCCACATAGGGTAAAGATTCAACCTTTTTATTTGCAGACAACATCATTGGATTGGTCTTTGAAAACGAGTTGTTAAATTTTTAGTTCCGCCCGACCACTTGACCATATTTTACTAGTACAACAAGCAGATTACCAACTAACAACATAACCCCTTCCTATATTCTAAAACAGTCCGAGAGGATTTGTACTTCATAACACCAAAATGATTCCAAACTGGAGCTTTTCCTTTTGGATCTTTTTAATTCGCCCGGCGTGTCTCCCAGTTGCGATGCAATGGTAAATTTGGAAGAAAGTTATTACCGGTATTACCGTACTATTCCGGGATCTGGTACATTCGCTGTTATAATTATCGACATTAAACGTATGTAAAGCAAGAAAACAAGTAACGTATGTAAAGTAACGTTTAACAATTTTTATAATGTAGCTACAATTTATGGACTTTTACGAATTTGTCCGAGCATATGGGTATTAGGAGACCATACCGATACAGCGTATCGCGAAGGACTCGAATCACAATATACCGATAATAGCGCCCACATGTAGTCTTTTACCTTGATCACATCTGAATAGCAGTCCTGAGTAGTCTTCAGCAGACGCAAGTTATTGAGTGGACAACCGCCCGCCGAATAAAGATTATGATAAAAGGTTTTCGTTGAGCACCTGGTTCAACGGCCTATAATAATGTATTAAAAGAGAGGAAGAGAGAACTTGATTTTAAAAAAGGATTATTTGTAACGATAACCTGACACAATGAACAAAAACACAACTTTAGTGTTGCCGGTTGAATATAGGAACGGCCAGTGAAAAAGATAACATTTATAGATATACACTATGCCACATACAAATTGGCCATACAAAGACGAAGAAATGAGTTCTACAGGGTAGCTGTTTTCATGGAAAAGTAGACCATACAGGGTACCTCTTTCGACACTAATCTAACGGCTATACAAGGTACCATCTAATTATCTTTGGGGCGGTACAGGGTACCAACAACAATTTATTTGAATCGCATTTTCTTAAAAACAAAATAATTGTTCAGTTTAATAGTTATACCACAAGATAGGCAATAAGAGGCGCTTCAAATGGATATCAAATATTACGAGAACAACAAAGTTGTCATAGAGTAAAAAGCCGAAATTAGTCGTCGCTTTCGCATCAATTTTGAAAAAGCCAATTTGGTCATTTATTTTTATCAATTACAGGGTAAAACGGACACACCGGCAATAAAGCAAGCAATCGTTTAATCAATCAACAATCCTTTTCATTATATGATCTAAGTACACAAGTCTATACCTTACAATATGTATACAAATTGGAAACAAAATAACGCATACCTTTTTGTTTCTTAACTGGTCGCCATCTTGCGGACGATACAGGGTACCCACTATTTGGTACAGGGCAGCCGTTACACGACAGTGAATTTACTAATACAGAAAATGCACAAAGCCATCACATCAAAAATACAAATTTGAACAATGAACATGTCAAAATAAAACAATAAAAAACAACTACAAATTTGTCTATTTTCTGGTTTGAATAATAACTTTATAAGTATCAAACCATAATTAGGTACAAAAAAATACATAATGATCTATTAATGACATTAAATCACAGTAGTCAATGGCATTGAATTCTTATTTTATCAGAATGTTCAGCCAACCAGAGCACTATCATAACCTGTCACAGAGACTGTCTCAAGTTCTGGAAGACATCGGGGTAAACAAGACAATAATAATGAAGAGAAGAAGAACCTGGATGTTACAAGAGGCTATAGAAAATATTCGCAATCATTTAATACCAGAGTACAGACTAATATCATCATATTATTTTGGCAGCCAAACTGAGGGATCAACTACCCAAGGTCTACACTCTGATATAGATAGCGTTCTATGTGACCATAGCATCAGGATACTACAGGACTGGTCAGAGTGGGAATATCTGCCTGACAAGCTGCAGTATGTGATGGTGCAGGATGAGACAACATCGCCGGGCTATTGCCTGCTACAGCTTCTACGACCTGATGCCCCTCTTCCTGCTCAAGATGTTCCAAATGAATATCACACCACAGATGACAGAGGAAGAGTGCTTTTTAGCCATTCAATATATTTACAGTATATACACGGAGGTAGTGATGGTGTTAGACATGGCCCTGCACATGCAGTACACAGGGAAGGTAACAGAATTGACAGTGACCATGTAACTGCCTTTCACTGTTCCTCCTGGCCTAAAGAAGCTGAGCCCTGGCTTCACCAGCAGAATAAGAGTGGCTGGCCAAGTGAGAAAATGAAGAGGTATTCAGCAGAACAAGGATGTTTCGTAGTTCCAGTGGGCAGTAGGACAGGTGTGAATCAGGACCTGGACTGGAGAATATCTACTTCTTTGGCTGAAAGATGCTTGATGTTTAATCTCAACATCACACAGATGATGTGTTACATTCTTATGAAAATGATTTTAAAGAATTTTTTAAAACCCAGGTGTGGTGAGGCCATTTCCAGTTTTATGTGTAAGAATATTTTATTCCAATGCATTGCAGAATCAGAAAACTGCAGTTTATGGAATGAAGGAAGTTTACTGACATGGTTAAATAAGTGTCTGCAATTGTTATTTCACTGTATACTGACTGACCACTGTCCCCATTTCATCATACCCAGTAACAATCTCCTTGCTGGTAAATTGTCTGAAGAAGTCAAACACCAACTTGTGAATGTCATGTGCAGCCTGACTGAGAACATAGAACAATCACTATTAGGTATAAAGACAGATGATCTTGGTAATCGTCTTCATGTAAAATCTGGTGGGATAGTGCATGTTAATTTAAAAAATGCACATGATATCTCTGTCAATGTAGGCTTAACAAACAATCATGATGTAGCTGCCTGGCTGTTAGGCTGCATAACACATTTTCAGCAGTGTTATTTGAGCAAGATTTCCTCTGATTATCATCTTCTGACAGACAGTGTCTTCAGCCTGTGTCAGATATATCAAGTTGGCAATACACTGGAGCGAGTGGCAACAACTCTCCACACACCTTTTCTCTGTTCTCACATAGGGTCTATCATGGCATCTCAAGATATACAGCTTTCTCAGGATGTGTCCCCTTTAACTATGAGATTGCTCTCTATGGGCCTAAATTCAGATATATCTTCAGGCAAGCTGAAGTTAGCATCAGTACTGTACTCTGTCAGAGATCTAGATAGATGTGAAATTATCCTGGCTACTCTGAGAAGACAACTGTCACAAACACCTGTTCTGACTCTTAGTTCTTGCAATAAACGAATACCAACAGTTTCTGAAGAGTTAAAAATAGCCTGCTTTGAGAAGAATGAAGAAATGATAAAACAAAACATGGCTTTCTGTGTCATATATCTGCCTTGTGAGGTAAACTGTGTTCCTAATGAACTAAGGTATGAAATGTTCAGATCAACAGCAAAAGACCGACCATACAGAGGTAAAGGTGACTTCTGGATGGACTGGGCTGTGGTTGACTCCGTGCCTTACCTGTATTTTCTACAGTACAGGGTTTACAGACATCTCCATAGGCCTGCAGAACAACTGCATGCCCTAAACCAGCTGATTTGGACAATCAACACTGAACCAAACCTCTGCCATACAGAGACAGCCCTAAACCTTCTAGGACAATGTATGGAACACGAGAATAGAATGAATGCTGCTTTACGCTGCTACATGATATCCTTGAATGTGAGGGGAATAAACAACGCTGCCAAATGGCATGTATGTAGACTGTTGGCTCGTATGTTTAAATGCAGATCTGACTGATTCATACTTCTAGTATAACTGACAAGAAAGACTGCAAAATACAGCTTGATAAGAGTGCAAATAGTTCACTGGTATCAGCACACATAAAAAACATTGAAGACTGCCGGTAACTGCATTTCAAATAGGTTTTCCAGATGTTTTGTAATAATGCTGATAGTGTTTAACTGCCAAACCTGTGTTTAAAGTACATCTTGGACAGAACAAAACTTGCTCTTTTATGACAGGGAGTTTTTGCTCACACAATGATTATTATAAAAATGAAATGAAATCAATGAGTGCCTAGTTTGAGGTGGTCTTAACACAAGTTTAACAATATAACTTTTTAAAGATGTGCTAAAAGAGAATTTTAAACTTGAAACAAAGAAAAGGAAGTGAGCAATGACCCAAGACATAAATGTGGTATTAATGAATATGTTACATAAAGGGATTATAAGAAAAAACTTGAGCAATCTAAGAACTCTTTTGATAGAATGGATTAAGGATTAGGTTTTTTGTACAACTATTGCTTAAACATTGTTTACTTATTCGAAACATTTACCTTCTGACAGTTAAAACAATATAAATATAACCATGCAATCTGATTAATCATTAAGAAAGTGTAAGCAGATTGTGAGTAAACAGAACACGAGCTTAACACTATATAACATTTTTCAGAGAGTTACACTATGGGTGAGGAATGAAGTAATCATGGCTGAAGGTTATAAAACTGAGATTGGAAACCAGTCTCAAATCATAAGTAACTGATTGGCTGAAATGGGGACCAGTCGCCATTTCAGCCAATCAGATGCTTGAGATTTTTGGGACTGGTTTCCATGCTCAGGATTATAACCTTAGGCATTTCTTGCATACCGGATAAGTATTTCCGCGTGTTTTACCAGGGAAAGAAAATCTTATCTTTTCCCTAGGGAAAAGATAATGTTCATGTGCTACACGAGTGATGTCACGTCTTCAAGTATCTGACGTAATTTATTCAAGTTAGTGACGTCATATAGAAATTTAGGTATACGCTAATGTCAATATTTCAGCGTAAGTAACAAAATTTAGTTTGTATACACATGCACAAATGTTATGAACAGTTAATGGTATGCAAGAAAATGTATCTTGCATGAGACATTCCGTAAAGATAGAAAAAGCTGTCACCTCGGGTGAACTGTTTTGATGGGAACTCGGCTGAGCCTCGTTCCCGCAAAACAGTTTCACGTCAGTGACAGATTTTTCCATCTTCACCTCACACTCATGCAAGATACTTATAAAAACTATCACACCTTTAGGGTGAAAATGGAAATAAATTACTAACTACAGTCAAACCTGTATTCTTAGACCACTCTGGAAAACCCAAAAGAGGTCTATGAAGGCAGGTAGTCTGCTCTTTAATCTGTCACTGGGACAAATAACATGTGGACTTAATCCACTGGTGGTCTTTGTTTACAGGTGGTCTTTAGAACAGGTTAAACTGTATTGTTTATTGAAGTGTTTAATCAGTGTTTCAATGTCAGTTCTTCATGATATACAAATCATTAAATTCGAAAAATAAAACTTTCAAGTATTCTTATTAAAGAATACTGCTTCCAACAAATTAAATAAAAATTATAACAGAAAATAATGGCAGTTCCAATCAGACCATTGCCCAAGAACATAAAACTAAATCTGGAGATCAGTCTCAAATCTCAATCATCTGATTGGATGAAATGGCAACTGGTCACCATTTCAGCCAATCAGATCATTAAGATTTGAGACTGATCTCAAATCTTAGTTTTATGATCTTGGGCCCAGTTCTACAGGCGAGGGTTAATTTGAACATGATATAAATGCTCACCTCTGGGCTCGTTCTAGCACCAGCCTCATTGATCAGTTTGTTGATAACTTCCCGCAATTGTTCTAATTCTTCCTCCTTCTGTTGTAGAGTTACCTCAGCCTGTACATGTTAAATATACAGCTTCTTAATGAAATTAAATAAAACAAAACCCAGTACGAGATAAACACAAACTCAACAAAAGAAATGAATGGTTATTTGTAAAATTGAGCCGTGCTATCCAAAACCAGGAATGAAGGTTATAAAGCTGATACTGGAAACCAGTCTCAAATCTCAAGCATCTGACTGGTCGCCTTTTCAGCCAATCAGATGCTTGAGATTTGAGACTGGATTCCATGCCAAGTTGTATAACCTTCAGCTCTTCTCTTTAGGAAGTTGATGTCATTCCTTGAAATGACATCACGACAATCCCTATTATGCATTTCTGGGTAAATTATGTTAATTATTGTGAAATTATGTAACAATATTCCCAAATAAATATGGGAAAATGAAGAAGCATTGTTAGTTTATTTCAAAATTTTCAACAACTAAAAATGTCAAAAATACAACCCAAGACAGTTTTTTTGCATGGTACAGCTCAATTAACCCTTTCCTATATATAGGCCTTCAAGGCATTAGCAAACATTGTAGATCCAGATAAGCCAGCAATTCCGTGCCATCTAATTGGGCTCTACACTGTTCACACTTTGGTTTATTTGGTTATTTCTGACCAAAAAGTGAACAGTTCAGATCCTGATCAGATGGCATGACTGTGCAAACTGATCTGGATCTACAATGTTTAACATGTGATAAAATGGTTAAACATGTACTGTACATGGAGAAAAGGTTTATTGCTTTTGGAAACAAATTTAACAATAGTAAATATCCCATGATTAATTCTGGCAAAAACATTTAAAGATGCTATATTAAATAGTGTGCAACATGTTTTGATGAAGATGTGAAAATATGTGCAACGCATTATTTTATTTTTTAATGTTTATGTCTAAAAGCATTAAAGACAGATATGTTTGAGGTTGTTGCTATTTAAGCTTATAGAAAACAGACCTTTGCATTGCAAAACAAATAAATTTAAAAAACAATTTAAAATACTGAAAACAATAATGCAAAATGTTCTTTTTTTGTCAGTTACATAACAAATTGGAAGTACACATAAAACTTACTTTTTCTTCTATGGGATATTTTTTACTCAATTTACTCAGCCTTTTCACTTTATTTTATGCTTTCCAGTGAAAAATAGAATTTTCTCTGTGAAAAAAAGTGGTACTCCACCGTTTGCAAACAGTGGAATATCATTTTTATTTTCGCTGATTTTTTTCATATGGTACCCTTATGTACAAAATGTTCAGAATGAGAATGTTAAAACAACGGGTCCATGTTTGGGTATATGACATGACATATTTCTATCTTGAAAAGGTGTAAGTAATATTCTCTATATCATGATATACAACTGTTTTCTAACATTCAGAAATGTATGTATAGCAAAATTAAGTCAAGTTATCTCACCTGTTCTTTCTCTAAAGCTGCAGTTTCCACCATCTGCACTGCCTCTCTCATCTGTGCTATGGCCTCCATCTCCCTGTTTGCTACATCAGAACTGCAATGACAGCTCTTTACTGAAGAAATTTGTTGCTTATTTCTTAAGCACAGCAGCAGGTTTAAAAAATTGTATTGATACTTTGCTTAACCATTCACTGTATATAACTGATACCATATGGGTGACCAGTGTAGATCCAAAATCGCTGTCACATTGGTGCCAGCTGATCAGTAACTACACTGTTTGCTTTTAGATTCATTAGGTTATTTCTGACACAGTGTAGATCATGATCAGGTGGCATGGTTGTGCTCACTGATCTGGATCAACACTATTCCTTATGCAATACCGGAATAAAGTGCTTAAGGTTTGGTTAAGTATTGAACTTAATTTCCTTTCTGTTGAAATACTAGTAACTATCATGTTTACCTTCTCTTTTGCATTTCTGTTATTCTAACTTCTAGAGATTGTTTTTCTCTTCTTAACTCTTCTACCTCTGCCTCTAATTATGTCACCCTGTCAAAGATAACAAATATATGTATGCAATGTACTGCCAAACAATGAGGCTTAAAGAGATACCCATGTCGTCAGCAATTTCATTCATATTTGGGGCGCGCCACGGGAAAAGGTGTCTATGGTCATATTTTGCGACATTTAAGTTGTTACTTTATTTAAAAAGAATTTACAATTATTTATTAATTTCACATAATTAAATTGTAGTTTTGTAACATCTTTTGATGATAAAATGTTATTTTTACAACGAAATGCATAATAATTTATGTCGTCCTTTGATCTTTATGACATCATTTCAAGGATTAACGTCAACTGTGCAAAGGTACCTTTTCCCCTTACGCTACCCATTTATGGTATTGCAATTTGTCTATCTTTTTTATCCTATATTTCATGGAATCAGCTTATGTTCAATCTGTGCCCTGTGTAGATCCAGGTGTGTCTGCACATCCAGTCAGTCTATGTATCAATGTAAATAGTCATTTTATTATCATATATTAATGTTCTTAAAATGTTTTTTTATTGTCGTTTTTCCTTTAAAGTAAATCTTTTTACATCTAACTTTGTTGTGTTATTGGATACCGTATAGCGGGTTGTTTCTGCGGTCATAAATTTCTGCGTTTTGCCCTAAAAATGGATTCAAAAATTTCTGCGTGTTTTATTTCTGCGTTTTCGGTTCCCTTGAAGGATAAATTTCTGCGGTTCATATTGGGTAAGGTGTCGTAAGAATAACACGATTGTGATATACGCATACTTATGGAGACAATCATGCATCTGGGTGCGGTGTATATATAATTACTGTCTCTGTTACTGTTACTTGTGAAATAATATACATGTACAAACTGCATATTATTCAATATTTTTATTCATGGGTCAATTCCTATTAAATCTACTTGATTTATTTCATCAAAAATTTAGAAGGATATTATTTACCGATGAAAAACAACTCTCAAACAACTATTCAATTACCGGTAAATTGAATGTTTGAGCAAATGTCGCGTTTATACTATGCCTATACGAAAACAATTTTCGGTAATTGATCGTTATTATTTGACACTGTCTGTATTGTGAAACGGATTATCTCGGACATGGCAACTTCAGTGATTTTCGCTTGAAAATGAGATAATATTTTGCGATTTAAATTTCTGCTGGTGTTTTTTTTTCTGCTGGATTTATTTCTGCGATTTCATCCAAAGACTGCAGAAACGCAGAAATTTGGCACCCGCAGAAATAACCCGCTATATGGTAGTTCTCTCCCCCCTACATGATGTTCATGTAGTTTTGAAAGGGAACCATAAAAAAGCTTTCAAAGGAGAAACTGCAGCAGTGGTTTCATATAAGGACCAGCCCACCCAAAATGGCTTCTGTGTTCATGAATGGGAATCTTACATCCACTGCTTGTTCCGGAGTCCAGCCATCATTTTTTGTGTTTTATTTTTTATCATACAACCCTGATAAAGTAAAGTGCATGTCTCCATATAATCAAGCTGTCCAAAGGGAGGTAAATATGATTCACTCTCTTGACCCACTTTCATAACTAGAGTGAACATCTAACTGCATTGTCTAATGGAACTTCCATATGAATTATAGAGATCACATTTTAGTAAAAGAAACTCGTACTTCATACATGTCTGTTGCATGACTTCACTTTTTAGACTGTTGACTATGGCATAAACATTTAAAACTCAAATTTAGCTTGAATTCTGCTTGACTTCTTGTAGAAAAAAGCAAACTATTCTAACTGTCACTGCTGTTTGATTTGTTTAAGTTGTAGGATAAGCTAACATTTCAGTCATTACTATAGTTTGACCAAGGTAAATGTTTATGGCGATGTTTACAATTATTAATAGAATTTAAACACAGGTTAAGGTAAGTTTACGCGTTAAAAGAAAGTTATTTCCTATTTATATCGTATCGCGTTAACCACTGCGCTATAGAGGCGATATGATATAACTAGGAAAATAGTTCTTTTAACGTGTAAACTTACCTATAGCGCAGTGTTTGATGCATCTACCTCGAATTGGCTTAACTTTTCTGGACATGGGTTCGATTCACACTGACACAAGCCTTTTAGAGATAATTTAGAGATAATTTTAGATTTATATTTTTAAAGTTTTATTGCAGTTATTTCAAAGTATTTATGTATTTCGATTCAAATTATTTTATTGCGGAAATAATAATTGTGTAAAAAGCAAAATGTAAAAAAAAAACAACATGTTTCCAACCTACAACCTTTAACAGCGTTGCTACAATTGCATTTAAAATTATTTTTATTGACTGCATCTTGGACCACTCAGCTAATGGGACAAGGGTTGGGAGCCTTAAGCTTTGTACTAAACAATGATTAAAATATTAATTATTTTCATGTAATGCCACTGTAAACATTGCCCAACTATCTTTGTCGAATTATAATAATTAGATATTTTAAATTGGAGCAGAGATTTGTATTAATGACATAAAACAAACTAAGAAGCCAAGTTCCATAAATCTGTCTTGACTTGTTTTTGAGTCTGGTTGTTTTGCATTGGTGCAGCCAACTATATAAAATAACACCTCAATAATATGGTATGTCATGACAAATAAAACTAAACAGGTAATCAGATTTTATGAGAATTTTTTTTTCTCTGGAAATCATGAAAGAATCTGCAAAAGCCAAAAGGATCAGGGGTTTCAAAAATAATTAGGTCATCTTTGTTAAGATAGATCTACTTGCTTCTGTTCCAAACATGTTTCATAGAAAGAAAGGAAACATAAATGAAATATATTGTTAGTAAACATATCATCATTTAATATTTTGTTCTGCTCATCGTTTGTGGACATGCTTTATAGATGAAACTTCTGTTTTTAGTAACAGTGACCTTGACCTTATGAGAGTTTACAACAATTCATTAAAATAGTTAAAAATGAACATTCTATTTTAGTTATCAGTGTCCTGAATGACCCTGATCTATCGAATGTGATAAAGATACAGTAGAATTCGGTTATTTGAATAAATGCAATTAACCGTATTGAATGTAATAGGCATAAAAATGTCTCCCGGGGAAAAGCATGCAACAGGAAGAACTAAAATCATCTTGAACGTTTACCCTGCATTTCTTTATCCCTTGAGAATAAAACAGAACTTTGAATGTCAAAGTATATTGTCTTATACAATGAAGATACTCTCAAATTGTGTAGAGTATCAATTTGTGATGTTGATATGATTTGTTGCTTGCAAGACCCAGCCATCTAGTTTCAAAGTCATCCTTAAATACAATGTTCATGTCTAGAACTTGTTTGATCCGTAACTTAGCAACAACTGGAGGGAACTCAACCAAACGGTATCGGGACATTACGGACCATGATCATTACGGACCAGACATAACGGACCTGATTTTGGGACATGACGGACCACCAAAAAAGACATAACGGACCAGATTTATAGACGTTACGGACCATCTAAAAGACATAACGGACCAGATATATACATATTACGGACCATCTTTAGAATGATAAAGAATATAAAATGTATTTCTACAAACATAATGTATAGAATTGTAGACAGTACAGACCATCTTCAGATTAATATGAATTGTGAAATCATAACGGACCATTTAAAGATTCATGTAACGAAAAACTTTTCTTATATAAGGATTAATTTTGTTTAAATTGAATTTTAGGTTTCGAGTAGTTTATCTCACAATCAATTTATGAAACATTTTTTGTAATTTATTAACACCAGTATAACTTACCACACATCGTTTTTGGCGAATACGCTTGTTATAATTTGCTAATTTTGATAGCACACCTGTCAAATTTCTCTCAAATAACTGTGAAAAATTCCCGTGGAATTCAATATAGAACAATAGCTGACGGTCAATTATGTGATCACCCCTGTGAAATTCCATAAGGTGTTAGTAACCCAAGTACACATTTGCTTTACACAGGAATTAATATAATGGATGAAAGAAAAACAATTAGAAATAGTTTCTTATTTATTTAGCACATTTATGAACAGCACATCAACCATAAAGCACATATATCTCACTAAACATTTAACTAAACAAAAAAAATAAACAATTCACAAATAGTTGAATTTTAACGAGGCACACATTTACAAATACAAACAAGTACAACATCAACTATATATACCACACAATAAAATATTAAACAGCACAGAGTACATAAATGACTGATTACAGTGTTTATAGCATGTTTCAAGCAAACTATTGTAAAAAGGTAAAAACAAACAAATAATACAATCACAAAGACACAAGCACGTTTATCAACCACACCATAAAACATTAAACAATAAACAAGAAATAACAATAACATTATCATTTAAATATTCTATGTATTCATCAACATACTAAAAATTTACGCTGGTGCATACAGTCTGGCACATGCCTCAGTTAAGTGTTCAGTGTATTCATCAACATACAAATAATTTAAACAGGTGCATACAATCTGGCACACGCCTTCAACAGGTTACTGAAATGTTGAAAAGCTGACTTCTGATAACCGATTTAAAATGGCAAATTGTTTTGTGAATTAATAAGATTTTGATGGATGAGCCATTTCAAAACAAAACCATTTCAAGAACATTTTAGTTTATTAGGATAAGAAACAAAGAAACAGAAAAAAAATTAAGTGGGTAAACCTGATCTCCCCCAAACCTCGCCTTGCCTCCCACATGAACAATGCTGTTAAAAACACCAGCTTGCCTCCCACACGAACAATGCTGTTAGCTTAATTGGAACTGATTTTTTTTGTGGGATTAAGGGTTGTTGCCCCACAAGAACATTTTTACTGATTTATATTTCAAATATTTTGTTGGTTTAGAAATTTAAAAAGTTGAAATAAATAGTTCAATGTGGGGTAGTCTCACCCTCTTACAACCTTCTGAATTTTTTTGAAGTTAAAAAAATTTGGATGGGTGCAGTATCCGCTGTCCAACCAGACAGAAATAAACCATAAGCCTGACCATGAAGTCTGATGTTGCTTTACAATCCAGATTAAAACTGACACTTATACATGGTTAACAATAAGCTCATGCTCATTTGTGACCATTACCATGCTGTTTCTATGTTGAGGAACTTTGTTGATTACGGTGATTTATGAGATAATAGGACTGTTTGAATTTTATTCAGTGACAATGTTTAATATATTAAAGACAAAATAATAATGACTTTCAACTGAATTTATTCAGTTACTATATCACAGTTGTACATAGAAGTATAAATATACATTGGAACAAAAAATATTCATTAAAATCAAACAGGATTGTATTCATGCAGACTGCCTAAAAACATCAGCACAGTAATTGTTTTCTAGAAAAAAAAAATAATCAAAGCATATCTTCATTCTGGTTGAGTGACATGGATTTTATGGGCATTAGGTAAATTAGCAGTGATTCAGTATGTTTTATAAATCTAAGTTTTTAAGGCAGTAACACAGTATTCAAGGAGGAGTGTTCCTGCACCCTCCTTCTTGAGATGTTTGCTGGTGTCATAAACTTTGTAGGAATGGTTAAGGAGATAACTGCATGCCATTTGATCTGTTGTAGAATCCAGATTTCAATTATATGTAGTAAATGGTTATGTTAAGTTTTGGTCTATAATATTTTTTTATTGCTCAGTCATGTTTTAGTTTCATTCTTAACATTTAACATTCTCTTGATACAATATACTATTTAAACTGTATGATACAATGTCTGATAAGTATATTAGTTATTGTTTGTTATTATCATCTGTCTCCAGAATAGTCGTCCAGTTCACCTTTTCTTCTGACAGAGCCGTGACTGGCTGCCAGATCTGCAATGTGAAGGTCATCAGGATGGTTCCTGAAATGATAAAAATACCAGTGTTACTGTCAGAAAGCAATCTTTGATGACTTTATGAAACACTTTAATTATCAGCTCATAAGAAATTACTTTAGTTATTTACTCAAACATCTGAAACATGTTATAATTTATTTACTTATACCCTGCTGAACCTTGGTCCAAGGTCCAGGGGATATACTCTAAAAGGTACTTAAGTGAAGTTTTCACACTATTTTATTTCAAATATATGAACTCATTTCAAAAACATAAAAACCTGACTCAGAAATCTCTTAATTTTGTTATTAAAAAGAATGAACATGTTGCAGTTCCAAGACAAATTTTACAAAGATATAACAAGGACTGACCAAAATTTTGATTTGTACCGTTGGTAATAACTTTAAAAATTCCATTTTTTGCAAATCGTATACTGGTAATACTGGGAACAAATAGAATATATACATGAGTTATTTCTACATGCAATCTGGTTTTTAATATACAGCATGAATGCAAGAATATGATTGGTATAGCACTTGATTAACAACCTATTATCTCTTCACAATATTTATACTCATTTGATTAAAAATCAAGAAGTATCTGTCCATAAAATTATTAAATATCTGCAAAAACTTGTCTTATTTTCAAATTTATTACTTAAAGCGTCAAATGCATAGTTAATTTTTCACATAATCTACTAGCTCTGTTTATTAAGCAGAGAGACTGATCCAATATCAAGGAAATAAAACAAAACCAGTTTATTTAATGCAAAAATATAATTGAACCTAATGGTGTTTCAAAATAACATTGGAGAGAAAAACATAGTTTCAATAAATATAACTTAGTAATTTTTTTTTATTTAAATGTTTTCAAATATGAACTGCCTCCAATCCAAAAACTGTTTTCAAAAATGCCAAAACATTTGTATAATACATGTACACACATGCATACAATTTATAACTGTCCATATGATATCACACCTTGTTTAAACAGACAAATAGAATAAACAAGGTTGTAATTAACTAATTTTCTTTTACCTAAATATAAATATTAGATCATCCCTAACCCCCACTATTATAGGCAAACCCAAGTTATTTCATAACAGCTATTCAAATGCTCTGCAAAATGTTAACTAAGGTATTTTTTTGTTCAGATCAACATTTTCAAGATTTCAAGACTTAAAAAATAAGCTTTCTCTGTTTCTGTGACAATATTAAGGTAAAAGAAAATTAAAGTTTGTAAAAAATACATACTCACAGAGTTGAAATTTAGCCCTAATTAGTGAAAAATTAGGAGTATAAACATATTATCAATTTTCTTTCAAAATAAGCATAATTCTTTCAACTAAAAAAAAATGTTTGTGTTAAATGATATTTCATTATCAACAGGTGTTAATGCACAAAGAGCAACATCTATTGTTCCTTGTTCTTAAGTAGGCAGAAAACAATACCTGCATTTTGTTACTGCTGTATTGGAGTTGTTATATACTAAGCATTAGCATAAACAGTATAAGCATTACCATAAGCAGTATAAGTACTGTTTCATCTGTATTTATTCAAGAATACTCAAAAATTCTGTATGAAAAATTGAATACATGTAAAGCTGATGAAATTTGAAAGCAGATACTTATAAAAACAGATAACACAGACAATTACTCTCAATGCCTTCAATGGTTTTTATCTTACCTTCCAGATTTTGTTGAAGCATCAAGCTGGCTATGTTTCAATTCCTGAGATAAACTTCTTCTGCTACTCTCCAATTGTTTCTCTCTGAGAATCTGTCTCGATAACTGAAAAGTTTAGATCAGGAATAAATTCTAATTGTTAATTAATTCTACTTTTGGTGCCGGCAATCTAATGCTTAAATATATGGCCAAGTAGACCAAAATCAGTCTGCACATCTTTGTATTTCCTTCATGGTCTACACTGTATGCCATTCAGTCATTTAATTATTAAACATAACATTTGTGAACTTTAAATGGATTCCAAGAAGAAAGCCTACATTATTAAAAATTATCAGGTAAAGAAATAACTAAAGGTACCCAGAGTTACAGGATAAGTAAACAATCTTATATACAGTCAAACCTGCATCAAGACCCAAGTCGAGGGAGTAATAAAAAGTGGCATTAACATAGGTGGCAGCTTAGGACAGTTTAAATATGAACAAAATGTCAGATTACAACATAATATTTACACCTTTATTTCCACTGCTTCAATATCCTTTACCGGACGAGTGAAGTTCAATGTTCAATGAACACCGTTAGCCTTATCACCGCGCAATGGTACATTCAGGGTCGGATGTAAACTCGTACCGGTCTATCCTCGTAAAGGAATGCCCTGTTGACGTCATGAAATCCCAGCTATTTTTATAATTGTTGCTAATTTTAGATAGCTCTTCCTGGAATGTTGCTATTTTTAGATTACTTTTATTTTTAGTTGCTTTTAAACCCCTCAAACCGGAAGTAAACAAGTTTACTTATATGACATCAAATCCAGTTGTTTCTTTCGTTTCGTGTTCCTGTTTTATGTTATATCTGGGGCTACCGCCCCCGAACCCCCGTTTTTCTGTTTTAAGCGAGAAAGAAAATGGCCGCCAAAAATCCGATTCAGTCAGGGTCGGATGTAAACTCGTACCGTTCCATTTTCTAGAATTATCATTGGTTGAAAATTTAACGCATTAGTCTTTTCTAACTTCCCGCCAAAATAACGGTTTTTACTTAGACTATCATTTACTCGCATAGATAGTACTTGCTGTGATACAAATTTGATGTTTGTTGTGAAATATTAGGTTTTTCTGTATATAAATGTTTGAAAAAACGGATGAATGTGTTCAATAAACATGGAACTATTTTTGGTCGTAGTATGATTTTTTTTATTTGAGTAAATAGGCGGACCAGTCCAAATGCCAAAACCCGGGGTAAGAAATGTTTTAAACAACATTTCGAAATTAGTAAAAAGTATATATTTTATATTAAATTTAGAAACAAAATGATAAAATGAGGTGTAAATATAAGGAATAAATTTCGTGTTTGATAAGTTCAACGTGTCTTGAACGTCATTAGGGCTGGTTAAAGCACCCGTGGAATCCTTCGGACTCCACACACTTTAACCAGCCCTAATGACGTTCAAGACTCGATGAACTTATCAAACATGAAATTTATTCCTTATCAAACATGAACTTATCAAACATGAAATTTATTCCTTAACTGAAACTGGCTGTTTAAGACAGGTGGCTGCTGAATACAGGTGGCTACTAAGGAAGGTTCAACTGTATTCTTCTGTATTGTGTTAAGGAATAATTTTTAGGCATTTATCACCCAAAAACAAACAGAACAGATCCTTATTACACCAAATTTATAACAATTAAAATAAACCTAAAGAATATTGTCAACAAAAAATCATAGAGTGTTCACTCCTTTATAATTTATGTTTTGGCCTATGGCCTTTTTTTTCTTCAAATAAACACA
The DNA here is from genome assembly GCA_038501625.1 of Corbicula japonica. Lineage (NCBI taxonomy): Eukaryota > Metazoa > Mollusca > Bivalvia > Venerida > Cyrenidae > Corbicula > Corbicula japonica. Next base: position 7,689,814 of record JAZAYU010000001.1, on the reverse strand, counting down.
GTTTACCAATATATTTTTAAATAATTTAAGACTCTGAATTTCTGTGTCTGGTAAAACACACAAACATTTTGCAGATAAATTTGCTACTACACTTAACAAATCAGATTCAAAATTTTAAATTCAATATAAAGAATTATGATCTCAAATTATTCTATGCATATGTGTAGGAACATTTAAAAATGCAAAAGAATTTGGTTATCTACAAGGTATATTTCTAAGTAAGTAGTTTACCTGTTTGGAAGCATCAGCAGCCCTGTTTTCTGACTCCTTCATTCTTTGTTCCATTCTCTGTATACCTCGTGTATAATCCTGTATCATCTTTTCTGCCTGAAAAATAAAAAATAATGTTATGATGTCATATTCCTATTTATAGGTTCTGCACTAAAAAGATGGATTTAATATTCAACATTTATTTTCAAAGATGCACATCTGTAAACAATAACCCAATACTTGAATTGTTGACTATTTCTTATATACAATACAAGATTCAGCCCTTAAGGGCTAAGCTCAGCACATATATCATCTGTGACCAGTGTTGATCCAGATCACCTTCCTAACTGTACAATGTACATTGTATGGTTTAGTCAATAAACTATTTTAAACAAGATCTACACACAACACCATAGTCAAAATGAAAGTACTGGTGTAAATGGATAGAATGGTAAGTCAGTTAAATTAATTCAGAAAGTAAATCTACAAAAGAAACATCACTGTATTGTAAATATTGTAATTTTTTAACGAAGGTGTGATGTTTCCACTTTACAAAATGACTGCCAGATTAAACAGTATTTTAAACAATTTTTGGAGGGAGGATATTATGTTAGAAAAACTACCTGCAATGTTTTCTCCTGGCTGTCTTTTAAAAGTTTAGTAACTTCATGATTTCTCTTCTTCAATTGTGTTATTTCTGTTCTAAGATCAGTCACTTTAGCCTCATATTTCTGTGCTATACTTGTACATTCTTCTTTCCATCTGCAGACAGAAGAAAACAAAGTATGTGACTTTTTTGCCAAAGTTAACAATTAAAATATAAATAATTCAGTTATCATTTTATTTGTAACACCAATGTTCTAAATTATTAAGCACCATCAACATTTGTTACCAATAAACTTTAAATGACTGGAATAATACATTGTATCTCTAAACAAAATATTTTCAAGCAACAGATGTTTGGAAAAAGTATGTGCCCCCTGGCAGCAGCAAATTAGTCTGCAAGCTATACAGATAGCTGAAGGTCACTGTGGCCTTGATCAATTGCTTCATGACCTCAAAATTAATATGGGTCTTATCCTGACTTGCCAAGCTTGAGGGCACTAAGCCCCAGTATTCTCTAATTATTAATCAGAAAGGTTTTAAGCAAAAAATATCAATGTGACTTTGACCACAACTTATAATTAAAAGGAGTCATATACTTTCTATGACCAACCAACAAGTTGGCAGACAATAGACCCTTGTTTTTTCTTGTTATTGTTTGGACAAGTTTTTACATTAAAAGGTCATTGTGTCCTTGAACTTTGGCATGTTGTCCTCAAAATCAACAGTGGTCATCTATCCAACATACCATGTGTGAAATCACTAGGCATCAGAACTCTCTCCTTATTGATCAGCTAACTTTTTGCTACTACGTTACAAAATTATTGAGACAAGGTCAGAAACATACAAATCTCTTTTTCCTGAACTTTTTAAAAATTTAAAATGTATGTACACTTTGAATCAAAATCCAAAAGTTGACCATGACAGATACACCCCATATTGATTTTGTGTTTCAGAAAATTCTGGGATATATTTGAACCTACACGGCCTAAGATCATAAAACTAATTCAAGAGACCAGTCTCAAAATTCAAGCATCTGATCGACTGGTTGCCATTTCATCCAATCAGATGCTTGAGATATGAGACTGGTCTCGAAACTAATGTTTATTATCTTGGGCCCAGGAGTTTATAGTATTCTTTGGTTGTTAGTGGTAACAAAATGCGATTGGTTTAAATGTACCTTGCACACATTCTCTGTTGACCATTTAGTAACTTCCTCAGTTCTGACATGGAGTGTCTATTGACATCCTCTGTTGACTGTAGCTTGACTTCAAACTCCCGAATCTTCATATTGTTCTCTTGTTCATAAATTGTAATCTAAAACAGACAACAAAGAAATAGCTCAAGCACTGGCCAATTTATTTATTCTTTGATCCATGTATAAAAGATTGACAGGTTCAAGCATTTCCATTTGAAATGTGCTTTGTGCTATGTTTGTTTGCTTGTATCATATACATCCTTATTTCTGTGGGACTTCTGATTATATTAGATCTATGGTTAACCCATTACTAAGTATATATGGCTTATATGCCATGTACAACCAGTGTAGATTCTGATCAACCTGCACATTTTGATCTGAGTATACACTATCTGCTTTCTGATTCGTCAGGTCATTTCTAACCAGAACATTAACAGTGTAGATTTAGACCATACTACACATATGTGCAGGCTGACCTGAACGACACTGACTGGATATATGATGTACAAGCTGTATTGGTGGATTAAACATGCAGTTTTAATGTCTGCTATTTTTTAATTTTGTTTTCCTGTAACCCTTTGAATATTGTTCTGTATATTTGTCACAAATGTACAGATGAAATATGGAACATGTAAAATTATAATATTATGAAATACTGGTGTTATTTTATAAACTAAAATCTTCAACAGGAAAGTTGATTAAAAAAAAGAAACAAACGAAGAGAGGGCAGCCTGATTGGCAATTTATGAATTGTTAGCAGCTAATGGATTAAATTTAACATGTAATGAAAATTATGCTCAATAAGTGATTAATGAGATATATGCATAGTCGAAGTTTGCACAAAAAACTTTAACATATATTTCTGAGTCAAACATTGGCTGTTATTTGCATTAAAAAATAAGTGTTAGATAAACAGATTGTCTGACCACTAAAGTCTCTAATTAAGTTTCAAATCAACAGCATCAGCAGTAACTGAGCACATGATAGTAGCTAGCTTTATCCAAATGTTAATTTTCAAATAACAGCATTAATTTTCAATTAATATCAAGTGTTATAGCCTGCTGGTTTGAATAAACTCCATTGCTTACCCTATAACTAACACACTTTTCTATGCTGGTTTGAATGAACTCTATTGCTTACCCTATAACTAACACACTTTTCTATGCTGGTTTGAATGAACTCTATTGCTTACCCTATAACTAACACACTTTTCTATGCTGGTTTGAATGAACTCTGTTGCTTACCCTATTACTTTTTTAAGTATTTAGTACCTAAGAGGTGATGGGTTGTTGAATAACACATGCTTCTTCAAAAGAGATTCACAAGAACTGAGTCAGTAATTCAGTAGGTACTTGTTAATGTTCTATTATTATTTAAGCTGCACATGAATCCTACATTACCTCTTTTTGGTATTTTCTTTGTGCTGCTTCTTTTTCTTGTTGAGCTGTCTGTATCTTTTTCTTCATGTCATCTATTTCATCCAGCAGTCGTATACGATCATCGTTAACATTTTCAAACTCTTGTTGTAAGCTGGACATTCTGTCTCTGTAGTTGTTCAGTTGTCCCTCCAGCTGGTCTTTTAGCTGCTGGGCACTGTAAGGTCAAAATAGAACAAGGTAATGGAATGTTGGGGAAGAGGCTCTGAGGCTCTGAAAGAACTGAAACCCTGCAAATTGAATTCAGATAAATGAGTTATTGCAACTTTTTATTTATTGATAACATTGAATGATCATTGATTTTTATAGAAAGTGTATGTCTAGTCTACATTTTTTAAAGCTTTTGTTATTTTAATTAAAATAGAAACAGTTTTATGGTCTTACTTTATTTCTTCCCTTTTGAGTTTATGTTGCAGCGATTCTACCAGGAGGTTGGCATCATCTCTCGCCCTCTCAGCATTAATGGCTCGTTTGTTCATACTCTCAAAGTTCCCTTGTTCTTTACTCATCTGTTTTACACCTTCTTTGTATACCTGCAACAATAAGCATATCAATCAAACCAATAACTGACCAATTTAAATTTCATTTACTGAAAATTAAATCATTTTTACTTACATGCATGATAGTGTAAATATATTTATTTTCATAAGCATCAAATGATGTCATTTTCAGCAAAAACAGCATGTTGGTTTGTTGTTTTAATCATGGTTTTCAATTTTCTAAAACTATATTTAAATACAATTCTGAATAACATGGGTTGTAAATTTGTTGAATGATCTGTCCACAAAAAGTAGTAGCCCATGACTATTAAAGAATTCACAGAAGTTGAATTTACACTTCAACTTTGTATTCTATGATAGAGTCCTATTCATCTTACGAATCACAATTTCAAATGGTAAACAGCGTGACATGTTACTTTAAAGGCGTGGCTACAGTAAGACCGTTCATAATTTATTGGACGTTGCACAATGTTTTGACGTGCGACATTGCCGAGCACACATGTTTTGCCATGAGTGTTGCTGCAAACGAGCATGTAGTCATTCAATTTGTCGTTAACATTGCTGTTGCAACAGAAATTCGGAAGAGCCATAATACCACAAGTTCTTCTAATAACTTCTGTATATATTAGAGGATTAATGTGTGTAAATATAAGGATTGAATAAATATTTCAAATTGATGTTTTTCATTTGGGTATCAAAAACAGTTGGATTGTTTAAAGTACACGGGCTTCACACACTTTAGTTTAAACAACTCAACTGTTTTCCCTACCATAATGTAAACAATCAAATATTAATTCAATCCTTTAATAAATATCCATAAACATTTGCATTTTATTTTATGCTTTTCAGTGAATTATAGAAATTTCCCGGTGAAATAAAAGTGGTATTTCACTGTTTTCATCACAAACAAGAGGTTTTGGTGTCATTTCTTAAATTTTGTCTGCCAAATTCACACAAAATGTTCACTAAAAGCATAAAATAAAAAGAAAATTTGTTTTTACCACTAAAAGATAGAAATATTTCACTTGTGAACATTATGTATTTTCACTCGTGGCTTCGCCATTTGTGAAAATACAAATTCTGGAGCTCACTTGGTGAAATATATTTAACACTGGTAAAAACAAATATCCTCTATTTGCTTCATTGAATTAATATATTATATAGCATTCACTCGGTTGTACCTTATTTTCTTTTGGGATAATGGAGCCAAGTTGAAGCTCATTTTTAGTGACCTAAGAAAGGATGCGACTCTTCCTAGCATTAAGTGCTATGCACAGGACATTTGTTGCATTACTTAGTACTAAATCTATTTCAAACCAATAATGCTAACATGTTTTCTGTATTAGGAATCCAGTAAAAAACTTCTTCCTTTACTAGGTAGAGAGTTAACTTAAACCTTCTATCCCACAGAAAGGTCTTTATCACATGAGCAAACAGTGTAGATCCAGACCATCTGATCAGGATCTACACTTTTCACCTTTAGATTAATTAAGTTATTTGTGACCAAGTCATCAGTGCAGATGCAGATCTGAAGGCATGGATGAGCTGGCTGATCCGGATCTACTGGCGGCATGTGCATTAAAATGCATTATACCGGTAATGAGTAAAGGGTTTTAGTAGGCAATTTCTCCCAATCTCCCTTTTGGCCATTCCATGGTTTGAGTTATTACCTTCTCCAGTTCGGATTCAGCAGCTCTCTTCTCTCGGATGGCTTTCTCCAGACTGTCTCTCTTCTCCGAATTGTCCATCTCCAGGGCGTGCACTTCTTCTGTTAACTTACGTATACGCTCATTAGACTGTGTTCGAACCTGATCCACCTGTAAAATAATATATCATATAAAGACCTGCTTATAACAGATTATTGATAAGCAGACAGTTAGGTGATATTTTGTTAATATAACAAAGAACGATCTTATGGCAGACTGGGGTGAATCAAATATTTGTCCAATGATCAGTGCTCATCAAGCGGACATGGGGATATCAAATTTGTAAATCTTTTTACTGATAAACTATATTAAAATTATCATGTAGGTCACATGACTGCCTAGTTATCATACTATATCCTCATCTTGAGAGAATCTCCAAGAGATGAGAGGATCTGCCTCTTTGTGATAATATAATCTCCCACATTGGGGAACATCCACTTTGAGGATAAAACTTTATAGAAACAGTTTGCAGACAAGGTTGCCATTTTTATCGCATTCATCATCAGATTTCTTCTGTTGTTGCATTCTGTATTATAAACAACAAGAAACTCTGTAATGTGATAAAACCAGGCTGTTAGGTTAAGTATTAAGGCATTGCTCCAACCATCATTGTTTTGTCATAGACAAAAAAGAAAAATTCAAAATCTCTCAAACAGCACATTCCAGTTCCATCAAACTTTGCACAAATCAATGCTATAAGTGTATGATTATTTTACATACGTTTAGAAAAGTAAGAACAGTGAAGAAGAATAGTTGTACCCATTTCATGTAATCTTTGAAATTCTGACAAATTCTCACAAATTGTGCACTAAAAGCATAAAATAAAAAGAAAATAATTTGTTTTTACTAATGAAAGATTGAAATATAATTCACTTGTAAACTCCAGAATTATGTATTTTCACTCTTGGCAATGCCACTCATTAAAATACGAATTCTGGAGCTCACTCAGTGAAATATATTTCTACCTTCCACTGGTAAAAACTAATATCCTCTATATTCATGAAGACATTTTAATTGATGTTTAGTGTTGCTTCGTTTTAATGATAAATTGCAAATAGAATTTTAGGGATTTTTTAGGTCTTACTATCTTTCTTTACTGTTCTAACTTTTTTTAGCTTATGTAAACTTAACATATAAATATAACATTAAAGTCTGTCCCACCTAACCGTGAAACATGTTTTCTGAATTTATTATGCATCGTTTGGAAAAAAGAATATCACCAATCGTCGCAGAAAAAAAATCCATGGGGGTGGTCTTTCCTTAGTTTTTGGATTTAAACACCTATAAAATAGTTATTTGTAAAAGTTTCATTTTCCCCATAGACGCTAATGTTATTTGTTTACGTCCATTTATTGCCGCGATATCTCACGTGTGATCTATTTCACAACGTCACGAAGGGGCGGTTTCAATGTTCTTGTTAACTTACTATTATGGCGAAGTTGTGTTAACATTTTCATCTCTGTTAATAATACAGATGTGTAATGAATAATGATTAAAACACGTTTGTGCAGAAAGTGAGTTATTTATATGCACAAAGTGGGTAAAATAAAAAAAATCTACAACCTACTTTTATTTTCTTTCGTCATAGTCATGTCGTCATTCTAAATAATTATGATCGCACCGACATCTTTGAACTTGCACCAAAATCATTGACCTAAATAATGACAGTGTTTGATGACGTAATCGGAATTTTACTGGGGCGTAACCAGGAGTTTATACATCGGTAAACGAGACCGCTTTCCAAAAACGCATCGCTTTAAATATAAATTATCGACTGAATGTCAACATACACGAAAAATCACTAAATTTTTTGTTATTTTGAACTTTAGTTAAAGGTTGGACTTTGGAATCCTTTTTTTCTGTTTTTATAGATTTTTTTTCTTTCAGAGTGTTTTTTTTTCTTTTAGCTCATTTACAATTCAGTGGAAAAGAACATTCAGTGGAAAAGAACAGAATATCATTTGGCATACAGGTTAACATTAAAATGGATTTAGTGGGAAAACGGAAAACATAAACAAAAAGATAGAAAAAAGATAATGATCGGGGGCTTGTGAGAAAAACACTAAATGTAGATCATCCACCATACCCCGGACAATGTGATTACGGTTATCTTTCCTTTTTTTTCACTGTTGACCAACCAAAAAGCACCTTGATATTTATGTAAAATGAACCTATAATCTGCTCTCCACCATATATCATATTGACTGTTCCTATGTTTCATGTACTACACATCTGGGAAAATAAAGATGATGTTCTGTTCTGTTCCGCTGAACTGTAGACGAGAACGCGAGAACACAAAATTTCGAAGTCTCAAAAAATGCGAGGTCCCGAGAACACGATGAGAGGGCCCCGCAACATGTTTTCGCTACCTCGCGTCGCCATGTTCTCGTTTTCTCATGGTCTCGTTTTTTCATGAGATCACAAAAGAGAGAACGGGATGCAAGATCGCTAGACAACGAGGCGAGATCGCGAGAACAAGATACATCTTGCCCTCTCATCATGTTCTCGCGATCTCGCATCGTGCTTTTACGATTTTGCGTAGTGTTTTCATGATCTTTCTGTATCAAGTTTTCATGGTCTCGATCAAGAGGACAACAGGGCGAAACAACGATGACCCCATGGAACACCGAAGAAGTCTGATTTCATCCTGGAACTAGACACGATCTCAAACGTTCATTACAACGCGTACATTCTAGATTGCGCGCCCAAAGTGCGCCTTAATTTAACATCAGTTCCTATACCCGTCCGTCTATGGTCCTAATAGATAGAGAAAAGGACACAGTCTCATCATAAAGTAAATAAAAATATCGACATTCTTTTAAAAGGTCACGTTTCGTAGCGCGATTTTATTGATAAAAAACACAAAACCGTAGATTCAAATAATTCGACAACATTGAATAGACGCAACTATGTATGTTGGTATGTTGTTCTTTATGTATAAAATAAAGTTTGATTATGGTGATTGGCAGAAAACTGAGAAGGTGAAGCGAGTATCTAAAATTGATCTATATCCCGTTTGTGCATTTAAATTTATTTATCATCGCTACAGAAGAGTATTAGTCATTTTCGATTTTCGGAGGCTAGGGCAAGATACAGCGGAATTAAATTATTATCCCTATATATTTTTTATTAGCCTATGGTGGATAGATTCTATACACTGGACCACGATTCAAAATTCGTATATTTAGTTGATGTATCGGGGGATCCCTAGACACAGAGATAGACTCTCTACCTACTGATCTATTAATCAGCTCCGAATCTCTTAATAATGGTTGAAATTATTTTTGAGCCAATGGCCATGCAGTATTTTTCAAATATTTCGAACCTTAATTCTCATAATGTTGCGCGTCGGAAATGTGTTATAATAGGACAATTCGCTCACGATTATTGTTCGAACATTTAATGACGAACATGTATTGTTTGCTTACGATCTTTTAAAGCGTGGAAGTAGGCGTGACTTACAAAGTGAGAGGTAAAGGAAATCATTTAAATATTGATTTGAACGTTGACTTTTTGGCTGGTGATCAACTTCTTAAAATGTTTAACCCTTTACTCGATAGACACGTCTGTTATCACATAGGGACCAGTGTAGATCCAGATCAGCCATAAAATAAATTTCATCTGATCTGGAGTTATACACTGTTCGTTGTTGTTTGTTTGTTTTTTGGTCAGAAATAACTTACAGAGTCTAAAAGCGGACAGTGTAGATCATGATCGGAATGCACGGATGTGTCAGCTGATCTTGGATATTAACTGTTTTGCCAAGAGATAAAATATGTATTTATGGAGTAAAGGGTTAAATGGAACTTTCACTGACGAACCCTTGTTTCTCCACCCAACATACACTCTCACACAGGTTTCCCCTGAGACCCATTGTGTTTTCAGATAAAAAAAATTGCATAATTCGCTTTCTAAAATATTCTTTCAGTACATGTTTACAAGCCACAAAACTAATTACAGTTTGACAGTAAATTTTGTGTACACCCATTTATGATAATTTAGGCGGAGACTCTTTTGTCAGTTACAAAAATAATTTCAACCATTATATACGTTATAGTTTATTTAGAGGGTTGTATGAAAAATTAAACGGTCGCCCAGCTGCGCTGGGCCTGACCGTTTAATTTTCATACAAGCCTCTAAATGAACAATAACCTATACTTAATTTGGTGTTTGCAGCTATCATTATATCATATAGAACGTAAGCGCATGCACCACATACACAAGAAATAATGGACGATGATTTATCTGACTGATGAAGACACCGTCCCGGCTCTTTCGTCGTATTCAGGCTCCTACGTTAATAAAATCAACAGAAAATTTTGAAAAAACATTGGCGAACAAACACATGAAAACAGTGTTTATTTCTATTATCAGATTAACCGCTAGATCAAAATGCCGTTGTCTAATTGTGTGCATCTTTATAAAACCATATGACTTGCCCACGAGGCTTTACAAAGTTCACCCTTACCATCACCATGATATGTTGGACACAGGTCATTATTGTCTTATGTGTAAAAATTACAATCATGAAATACATTTATACAATGTAGACTTTAAACAAATTTAGACCTTTTGCGAAACCTGTACTATTGCCGTAAATTAACCTCTGGCTTCGCCCCTGATAATCAGAACTTTAGTTTAGATCGTAAACCCGAATAGCGCATGGTATTGAAAGTAATAGTTAAATAAAATCGCATTACTGTAAACGTAACTAAAATATATAAAAAGTTATTTTTTATCCTGCATAGTCACATTTAAAATAACATAGCCTTTCCATATATCCCGCGAAATATTTATTCTGGAAGTCCCCGTTGGGGACCTCGGAACACTTATTTCTTGCCCTGATTCGGTACCTACTACGCAGTATGCGCGCTACTGCAATCCGGTTCTAGCTAGACTTTTCAGGCTAAATTCAACTATTTTCGTGGAATGAGGCGTGATTCATGTAAGTTAGCGAGCGGTTAATATTCAAAAACATTGCCGTGGATGAGGATGTAAACTAAAGATGGCTTCTCCGATGCCATATGTTTGAAACATACTGCAGAAGGTTATGTTTCATCCCAGTATGGTGCCGTTTTTGACCATAATTATGAGCATCGTGATAACTTTAAGTGAAAATTCTTTATCGGAATAATTTTTCTTGGATTCATGATGTTTAAGGCAGGAAATTTTGTTGTAAACAGCCTCTTTCTTGAAATTGAATGCGAGTCTAAATTTAAGCTTTTATTGACAATAATCAGTAGATCTATTATTTTCGTCAAGATTTAATGTTCGTTCAAATCGGCATCGTAGACTACATCGAATTTCCTTCATAGATTTATTAGAAACACCTTCATTTTTATTTCAAATATTTATTGATTAAAACTAAGCGGATTAATGACTTTGAGACATCCCCTCAGCTACTTACTTTAATTTCCTTGGTAATCCGCGTGATGTTTGCCGGCAAACTTCCGACAAAGAGAATTTTCGAATGGCAACCAAAATAAACAATGTAAATTTCCCATAGGGTGGAAACAAACACAAATATCTTCGTAACTGAACAAAATATCAAAAATCTAAGGAAAGACCACCCCCATGAATTTTTTTTCTGCGTCGATTGGTGGTATTCTTTTTTTAAAACGATGCATAATAAATTCAGAAAACGTGTTTCACGGTTAGGTGGGACAGACTTTAGTTTGTGCAAAGTTTTATTGAGCTTCATTAGATTTTGATTTTTTTCTTTTTTGTCTATGACAAAGCAATGACAAACCAAGCAATGCCTTAATAGGGATAAGTATTTTTGTTAAGAAAATATCTGATTGATATCTGTGGTTTATTTACCAAAAAAATTAAAAAAGATGTGCAAGAACTTTGGCTGAAATCCATTTAGGTGTTGCAAAGTTATGTTCAAGACAAGATTGGTATGGATGTAAACACAGAGTAGGAGATTATTATGTTAATTCAACCTCTTTGGCATTCAAAACACAATAAAGGCAAATATAAACACATGCATTGTAACATGTTAAACAAAGGATGTTAAGGTATAGTGCGATTATATTAACCTGCCCATTTTGCATACATTATTCGGTGGATGGTTGTGATATTTTTAACTTTATCACCAAAGCGTGAAAGTCGTCATTACCTCAACGGGAAATCCATTACTAATGAAGTATATAGGTGTCTTCTTTCCGCTAGGCATGTATATATAGGCGGAATGGCTCAGTGGTAAAGTGCAGCATTCACACGCTAAAGGTATGTGGTTCGAGTCCTGCTAGCGCCAATTTTGTTTTACCCTTTTTTAAGTTAAAGCGTTTATTTACATAAAGATTCTCGTTTTTGTTATTTTTCTCGTGGAAACCGTTGTTAATTTCTACATGTATGGCAGATGATCATTAAGAACTATGTAGTTTACACAACGTGTATACGTTTTAAAATGGCGGAACAATAAAACGTCCATAAAAATAAATCAATAAAGCCCCCCAAAAAACATAATATTAAAAAAAAAATACACAAATAAACAATAAACATCTACAATATAAAACGCCACGAAAAATATTATAGGTCCAAGTATGACTCGAACCCGCGCCAAGCGTCTAACAAAAAAAAATGTTGTTTGGTATTTTCTGCCTTCCTACCAACTGCGCTATAGACGCACATGGAAGTGAACGCAGTTTTAAACATATACATACAAATGCAAAAGAGCAGTCCAAAATAGCAAGGATATCCCCGTCTCAAAATAGCACGTTCAACCACTGTGTAATGTATGCATAATGGGCAGGTTAATATAATTGCACTATATATCTAGTAGTTTAAAGGAAGGGAGATTAGAAAAATATAGTTAAAGTACTTGAAGTTATCATGTTATTTCCCTTTGATACATTTAAAAAGGAAAGAGGAAGTACATTACAGGAAACCCCTGAAAAATTCCATAGTTTCAACAGAATCACCTATAAAATTTCAGGTTTGTTAAAATTTTATAGTTATCTATACTAGAATGTTATAAAGAAGTCACTACTATAATTTATCATCATTGACAATAATGTATCTCTGTATAAAAATAGACAGATAAGATGATATAGATAATTGTACCAACATTTCAGATGAATTTGTTCTAAGGGTTTGGTATTTTGTTCTATCTAGTTATAACCCTTGACTCCATAAATATGTTGTGAAGGTTATAAAACTGAGATTGGAAACCAGTCTCAAATCTCAAGCATCTGATTGGCTGAAATGGTGACTGGTCGTCATTTCGGCCTATCAGATGCTTGAGACTTGAGACTGGTTTCTATTTTATAACCTTGGGCAATGAATTTTATCTCATGTTCAAAAGGTGAAGATCCAGATCAGCCAGACATCAGGATCTACACTGTTTGCTTCTTAGTCAGAGTAATCTAATGGATGATCTAGATCTACAATGTATGCCCATGGACAACAACCATAACTCATTGAGTAAAGGGTTAAGGCAGATCAAATAACTTTGAAAACTTAACTATGCTGTTCTTAATTAGATAGAAAAAACAACAGCAATGAAAATTTACTAATATAGCAAACATCTTATATTTCTGCACAAAGCCATCACATCAAAATACAAATCTAAACAATGAACACGTAATAACACAAATAAAACAATAAAAGAACAACTACAAATTTGTCTATTTTCTGGCTTGAATAATAACTTTTGTAAGGATCAAATCATAATAAGGTATAAAAAATACATAATGATTTATTAATGACATTAAATCACAGTAGTAAATGGCACTGAATTCTTATTTTATCAGAATGTTCAGTCAACCAGAGCACTATCATAACCTGTCACAGAGACTGTCTCAAGTTCTGGATGACATCGGGGTAAACAAGACAATGATAATGAAGAGAAGAAGAGCCTGGATGTTAAATGAGGCTATATTCAAAATTCGTGATCAATTAATACCAGAGTACAGACTAATGTCATCATATTATTTTGGCAGCCAAACTGAGGGATCAACTACCCAAGGTCTAAACTCTGATATAGATCAACTTGTATGTCACCATAGATTCAGGATACTACAGGACTGGTCAGAGTGGGAATATCTGCCTGACAAGCAGCAGTATGTGATGGTGCAGGATGAGACAACATCTCCGGGCTATTGTCTGCTACAGCTTCTGAGACCCGATGCCCCTCTTCCTGCTCAAAATGTTCCAGATGAAGATCACACCACAGATGACAGAGGAAGAGTGCTGCTTAACCATTCAAGGTGTTTAGAACATATACATGGAAGTAGTGACCGTGTAAGACATGGCCCTGCGGGAGCAGTACACAGGGAAGGTATCAGAATTGACAGTGACAAAGTAATTGCCTTTCACTGTTCATCCTGGCCTAAAGAAGCTGAGCCCTGGCTTCACCAGCATAATGTGAGTGGCTGGCCAAGTGAGGAAATGAAGAGGTATTCAGCAGAACAAGGATGTTTTGTGGTTCCAGTAGGCAGTAGGTCAGGTGTGAATCAGGACCTGGAGTGGAGAATATCTACTTCTCTGGCTGAAAGATGCTTGATGTTTAATATCAATATCACACAGATGATGTGTTACATTCTTATGAAAATGATTCTAAAGAATTTTTTAAAACCCAAGTGTGGAGAAGCCATATCCAGTTTTATGTGTAAGAACATTTTATTTCGATGCATTGCGGAATCAGACAGCAGCAGTTCATGGAATGAAGGCAGTTTACTGACATGGTTAAATAAGTGTCTGCAATTGTTATTTCACTGTATACTGACTGACCACTGTCCCCATTTCATGATACCCGGGAACAATCTCCTTGCTGGTAAATTGACTGCAGAAGTCAAACACCAACTTGTGGAGGTCATGTGCAGCCTGACTGAGAATATAGAACAATCACTGTTAGGTATACAGACAGATGATCTTGGTAATCGTCTTCATGTAAAATCAGGTGGAATAGTGCATATTAATTTACAAACTGCACATGATATCTCTGTCAATGTACAGTTAATAAACATTCATAATGTAGCTTCCATCCTGGTAAGTTGCTTAAATATGTTTCAGCGGTTTTATTTGAGCAAGATTTCCTCTGATTATCATCTTTTGACAGACAGTGTGTTCAGCCTGTGTCAGATATATCAAGTTGGCAATACACTTGAGCAAGTGGCAACCAGTCTCTACACACCATTTCTCTGTTCTCATATAGGCTCCATCATGGCATCTCAAGATATACAGCTTTCTCAGGATGTGTCCCCTTTAACTATGAGATTGCTCTCTATGGGCCTAAACTCAGATATATCCTCAGGCAAGCTGAAGTTGGCATCAGTACTATACTCTGTCAGAGATCTAGATAGATGTGAAATTATCCTGGCTACTCTGAGAAGACAACTGTCACAAACACCTGTTCTGACAATTTGTAATTGCACTACACAAATACCAACATTTTCTGATGAGATTACAATAGCCTGCTATGAGAAGAATGAAGAAATGATAAAACAAAACATGGCTTTCTGTGTCATATATCTGCCTTGTGAGTTAAACTGTGTTCCTAATGAACTAAGGTATGAAATGTTTAGATCAACAGCAGAAGACCGACCATACAGAGGAAAAAAAGACTGGTGGATGGACTGGGCTGTGATTGACTCCATGCCTTACCTGTTTTTTTTGCAGTACAAGGTTTACAGACAGCTACACAGGCCTGCAGAACAACTGCATGCCCTAAACCAGCTGATTTGGACAATCATCACTGAATCAAACCTAAGACATAGAGAGACAGCCCTGAACCTTCTAGGACAATGTTTGGAACAGGAGAATAGAATGGATGCTGCTTTACGCTGCTACATGATGTCACTGAATGTGAGGGGAAGAAACAACGCTGCCAAATGGCATGTATGTAGACTGTTGGCTCGTATGTTTCAATGCAGATCTGACTGACACATGGTTTTAAAAACATACTACTAGCACAACTGACAAGAAAGACTGCGAAATGCAGCTCTATAAGAGTGCAAATAGTTCGCTGGTATCAGCACACAGAAAAAACATTGAAGACTGCTGATAACTTCATTTCAAATAGGTTTTCCAGATGTTTTGTAATATTGCTGATAGTGTTTAACTGCCAAACCGGTGTTTTAAGTATATCTTGGACAGAACAAAACTTGCTCTTTTATGACAGGGAGTTTTTGCTCACACAATGATTATTTCAAAAACTGTTTATAAAAATAAAATGAAATAGATGAGTGTTCTGGTTTGAGTTGATCTGAACACAAGTTTAACAATATAACTTTTTTAAGCATGGTTAGAAGAGAATTTTTAACTTGAAACAAAGAAAAGAAAGTGAGCATTAACCCAAGATATAAATGTGGTATTAATGAATATGTTACATAAAGGGATAATAAGAAAAACTTGAACAATCACTCTTTCAATAGAATTGATTAAGGATTAGGTTTTTTGTATAACTATTGCTTAAACATTGTTTACTTACTTAAACCATTAAAATTCTGACAGTTAAAACAATATAAATATTTTCATCCAATCTGATTGGTCATTAAGAAAGTGTAAGCAGTTTGTTAGTAAACAGAATACCACCTAAACACTAACATTTTCCAGAGTTAAACAATGGGAGAGGAATAAAGTAAATCATGGCTGAAGTATATGAAGCTGATATTGGAAACCAGTCTCAAATCTCAAGTATCTGAATGGCTGAAATGGTGACCATGCTCAGTTTTATAACTTTGGGCATATGACATCACACTTTTAGGGTGAAGATGGGAAAAGCACATATCATGTGGACTTATAAGTAACTAACAACAGTCAAACCTGTATTCAAAGACCACTCTGGAAAACACAAAAGAGGTCTATGAAGGCAGGTAGTTTGCTCTTTAAATCTGTCACTAGGACAAATCACATGTGGACTTTAACCACTGGTGGTCTTTAGCACAGGTTGAACTGTATTGTTTATTTATGTGTTTAATCAGTATTTCAATATGACAGTTCTTTATGATATACAAAACATTAAATTCAAAAAATAAAACTTTCAAGTATTCCTATTAAAGAATACTGCTTAAAACAAATGAAATCAAAATCAAAAGAGAAAAATAATGGCAGTTCCAATTAGACTAGTGCCCAAGATCATAAAACTAAATCTGGAGATCAGTCTCAAATCTCAAGCATCTGAACGGCTGAAATGGCAACTTCAGCCAATCAGATCCTTGAGATTTGAGACTGATCTCAAATCTTAGTTATATGATCTTGGGCCCAGTTCTACAGGCGAGGATTAATTTGAACATGATATAAATGCTCACCTCTTGTCTCGTTCTAGCACCGGCCTCGTTGATCAGTTTGTTGATAACCTCTCGAAGCTGTTCCAATTCTTCTTCTTTCTGTTGTAGCGTTACCTCAGCCTGCACATGTTAAATATACAGGTTCTTAATGGAATTAAATAAAACAAAAACCCAGTACGTGATAAACACAAACTCAACAAAAGAAATTAATGGCTATTTGTAAAATTGAGCCATGCTATGCAAAACCAGAACAGAAGGTTATAAAGCTGAGATTGGAAACCAGTCTCAAATCTCAAGGATCTGATTGGCTGAAATGGCGACCAGTCGCCTTTTCAGCCAATCAGATGCTTGAGATTTGAGACTGGTTTTCATGCTCAGTTTTACAGCCTTGGGCACATGTCTTTAGGAAGTTGACATCATTCCTTGAAATGACATCAAGACAATTCTTATTATGCATTTCTGGGTAAATTATGTTTATTATTGTGAAATTATGTAACAATGTCGCCAAATAAAAATGGGAAAATGAAGAAGCATTTTTAGTTTATTTCAAAATTTTCAACAACTAAAAATGTCAAAAATACAACCCAAGACAGTTTTTTGCATGGTACAGCTCAATTAACCCTTTCCTATATATAGGCCTTCAAGACATTAGCAAACATTGTAGATCCAGATCAGCCGGCAATTCCATGCCATCTGATTGGGATCTACACTGTTCGCTATTTTATTTATTGGGTTATTTCTGACCAAAAAGTGAACAGTGCAGATCCTGATCAGATGGCATGACTGTGCAAACTGATCTGGATCTACAATGTTAACATGTGATAAAATGCTTTTATACGGAAAAAAGGGTTATTGTTTTTTGGAAACAAATTTAACAATTATAGTAAGTATCCCATGACTCATTCTGGCAATAAAATTTAAAGATGATAACTTAAATATTGTGAAACATGTTTTGATGAAGTTGTGAAGATATGTGCAACACATATTTTTATTTTTTAATGTTAATAAGCATTCAAGAGAGATATGTTTGATGAAGTTGTGAAGATATGTGCAACACATATTTTTATTTTTTAATGTCAATAAGCATTCAAGAGAGATATGTTTGAGGTTGTGCTATTTAAGCTTATAGAAAACAGACATTTGCATTGCGAAACAAATAAATTTTAAAAAACAATTTAAAATGCTGAAAACAATAATGCAAAATGTTGTTTTTTGTCAGTTCCATAACAAATTGAAAGTACACATAAAACTGTTCTTTTTTGTATTGGATATTTTTACTTAATTTACTCAGCCTTTTCACATTATTTTATGCTTTCCAGTGAATAATAGAATTTTCTCAGTGAAAAAAAGTGGTACAGTAGAATCAACTTAATTGAATAGCGCTTATTTGAATAATCCGCTTATTATAGTAGAATATTAAAACACAAAACCATTTCTATCTATTTCAATGATAAAAAGTATCTTTATTTGAATAGGTCACCGCATGCACTCCGTTTATTATGATAGCACTTTCCCACCTTAAAACGCCTAACAACGCTAATCCTACTTGAAATTCACAAGTTTCTGCCCCAAGGCAATGTTCAATATCCGGTAAACTCCATAAATTTATTGTCATTGTTTATCACCTACTTTAAACAATGACTTCTGTTCACTGGCACGCGTGTTTACCGTGTACATTTATAACAATGACGTCACATAATGGGGTTTCCCCGCATCGAGAATTTTCCTTTTTTTGTCGTTCATAAGCTAATTACGTTTTATGTAAGACGGGAAATTTTCGAATAAAAATTATTTATTTGAAAAAAGAAAGAAACATAAAACAGAAAAATAGTTGTTCTGTTCGAGACATGTGTGAAAATAACAAATAAACTCATCAAAACTTGCTCGATAAATTAGAAAGTTAATTAGATTTGGCAAACAAATCTTGATGAAGTGCAAACTGTTGACACAAAAACAAACTGTTGAGAACTTTGAGAACTGACATGAGCTGCTCAACAGTTTGCATTAATTGTGTTGAGAACTTTGAGAACTGACATGAGCTGCTTAACAGTTTGCATTAATTAATGTGTGCTTGCTATGTGCTGTAAACTTGACGATCTATGGTGATTATGTGCTGTTGTAAATTGTTTTATTTTTAAATGTTGGTATAGGAAAAATAAATTAAGCAAATGATCGTTGTTTATTATTATTTTTTTACAATATCTTTTTTATCTTGGGTTTCTCCACATGTAGTTAATAAGGTACGGCGTAAGCGAATTTCACAAACGCGTATTTCTCATGACGCACCGACGAAAAATGGCGGAGATACGAACGAAATCAAAAACTGGCCAGAATTTGTAAGCTCCGTATATTATGATACTCCGCTTAATTGAATCAAGGGTCTTGACAAATAGGCTATTCAAATAAGGGGATTCTACTGTATTCCATTTTTATCATTTTTATTTTCACTGATTTTTTTTTTCACGTGGTACCAAAACACTCAGAATGAGAATGTTTAGAAAACGGGTTCATGTATGGGTATATGACATGACATATTTCTATCTTAAAAAGGTAAAAGTTATATCCTCTATCCCTTCTCTTGATATATACGCATTTTTACGCATGTGCAACCAGTGTAGATCTAGATCAGCCATACATTTGTGCTGTCTGATCCAGATCTGCACTGGTCGCATTTCGGTCAGAAATAACCTAATGAATCAAAATGTGAACAGTTTAGATCCTGATCAGACGCTAGGTATGTGCCCGGCTGATCTGGATCTAAACTGTTTGCCCTAGCAATAAAGGTGTATGTATACAGGAAAGGGCTATATTATGATTTATAATGGTTTTCTAACATTCAGAAATGTATGTATAGCAAAATCAGTTAAGTTATCTCACCTGTTCCTTCTCTAAAGCTGCAGTTTCCACCATCTGCACGGCCTCTCTCATCTGTGCTATGGCCTCCATTTCCCTGTTTGCTACATCAGAACTGAAATGACAGTCTTTTACTGAAGAATTTTGTTGCTTATTTCTTGGGCAGAGCAGCAGGTTTAAACATTTTATTGATACTTTGCTTAACCCTTTAATCCATAATTTATAAGAACTCTGATATATTTTCTGTCCTTTTTAGATTTCAGTACTGTTAGGTACCTATAATTTATACAAAAGTGTGATCAATTTTATTGTATCTATAACTATGTTTTATTTGCTTTTAATATTTTTGTAAGGGTTTGTGCAAGTGTCAAGTTGATAACTCTTGGGTTGAAGGTTATAAAACTGAGTTTGGAAACCAGTCACGAATCTCAAGCATCTGATTGGCTGAAATGGTGACTGGTTGCTATTTCAGCCAATCAGATGCTTGAGATTTGAGACTTGTTTCCATGCTCAGTTTTATAACCTTGGGCACTGATCAGTAACTGCACTGTTTGCTTTTAGATTCATTAGGTTATTTCTTAACAAGAGGTTAACTGTGTAGATCATGATCAGGCAGCATAGTTGTGCTGGCCGATCTGGATCAACACTGTTCACCATGCAATAATGGTTGCATATATGGTGTAAAGAGGTTAAGTATTGAACTTAAGTTAAAGGGACTTTCTTCATTTCCTTCTTGTTAAGATACCAACTGTTATGTTTACCTTCTCTTTTGCATTTCTGTTATTCTAACTTCTAGAGCTTGTTTTTCTCTTCTGAACTCTTCTACCTCTGCCTCTAATTGTGTCACCCTGTTAAAGATTTAAAAAAAAATATGTATGAAATGTACTGCAAATAAAACAAGGCTTAAAAAGATCAACCATGGTGTCAGCAATTTTATACGAACATGTATTGATTTTATTGCAATTACATGTATACCTATTTTTAGTAACACATTTAAGTAATGACCGAAAGCATTATTCAATGTCCCAGGTCATTGACATATCTATTGAGAATGGCCCTAGCATTTACAGACTCATACCACAAAAATCACTTCAAGCATTCAAAATTAATCATCTTCCTTTCCTTTTCAAATGATTGTAAAATAAAGTCTTGAGTTAAAGCAAACTTAAGAGCTGGTACTGTTTGAATTGTAAAAATTCGTTAAATTATGTCACATATTATTCAAATGACGTAGAGATTGACATCATGATGTAGTATCCCATATTGAATTAATGAAAGTGCTCAATCAAGTACAAAGTGAAGCAAGGGTCATTTTTAAATAATATGTACATATAATAAATAGGTAAATAGAAAGGCATGCAGTGCCACTTGTTGATAATAGCCCTGTCATATAATAATATTCTTGGGCTAAAGCCCTTGGGCCATCATTCAAATGACAGGGCAATTATCGACAAGTGGCACCGATGCCCATTTATTAATCTATAAATATTTCATGGAAACAGCTTGTATTCCATCTGTGCCATGTGTAGATCCAGGTAAGTCTGCAGTCAGTCTGATCAGGATCTACACTGTTCCTTTTAGATCCAACTTTCTGACCAAGGACTTACCAGTGATGATCAAGATCAGACTGCATATGCATGTGCAGGATGATCTTGTTCCATACGGGTCATTGCTGTGATTCAAGGCATTATGGAAAATTCTAATAAGACTCGACATTTTTTTGCATTAAATTTACAGTGATTTCTTACACGATGAATGACCTCACGTTGGCATGGCTATTCTGTAAATACCGGTCGGTATAAAATCATGTGACAATTGTATTTTTCGCTGGGATTTAATTTTGCGCATTTAAGATAGCACATAATATGCAAATTTGTTACCTGCACGTAATATAATGATACAACAGTAATAGAATAATATTTATTTTATATATTCAAATAAAATACTATGATTATTTTCCACTTTTTGGAAAATACTATGATTATTTTCCACTTTTTTGTGGCAGCTTTAAGGTGACATTAACACGCCGTTTAACGACATGATGTCATTTCCATTTATTTTATGTTATTCCCTGATAAAGGCATTAAACTATTGGAATGACAAATACAGTTCAAATGACAACAAAGTGCTGGATGCGCGGTTTGATGGACATGTATTCAAGTTTGTTACTCCATCTTTAAATTATTATCAATTTTTGAATTGAAGATGTTTAGGTAGTAAACTCTTACAGCCAACCTCATAACCCATTTGCGTTTAAAACAATGCCCTAAAATTGGGTTAAAATTATATAGATTGTTCATTCAGCTATGTTGTGTTAGAATTGAAACAATCAATAGCTTCCGGTGAATTATCGCAGGATAATTCACGGGGACGTTGTTCAGATGCGTAGATATATATAACTCGGGCTACGCCCCTCGTGATATATCCTTTCATATCTGAACTCCACTTTGTGATTTATCCTGCGATTAATCACCGGAAGCTATTGAATATTTCTTAAATAGTGCTGGATTATGATAAATGGAAGAATAATAAGCCATGAACCCATGACCTCTACTTATTGGAACAGATGTTTTACAATATCCAGTAAATAAAGTGATCAACAAGTGTATCAGTTAAGTTTACCTCCTTTTTCTGTCATCCATGATTCTTTTGAGTTCGTTCACTTTGCTGTCTGTGATGCCCTCTTTGAAAATAACCTCAGCTACTTCTTGATCCTAAAATAGAATACAATCAGTTGTTATAGTAACATATACTGGTCATATGCTGATCAATTATGTATGTAAGAATAAGATATATAAAACCATATTTCCGCAAAAGACCAAACATTCCAAAATTTATTGATTTTTTTTCTTGCGAGGACCAATCAATTAATGTGAATCTGGCAATTTACACATTTAAAGCTATGGAACGCCTTAATGAATTTTTATATTAAACAACAGTCACTTTTCTCCAAGGATATAACTATTTTACATTTAAGTCATAAGATTAAAAACGATATATTTGATTTGTTTCTATTATCTATTACTGCTATGATTTTCAGCTTTGTTTATGTCGATTTCTATATATCAACATAACCGCCACTCACCATTTCATGTATGTGAAATTTTGTTATTGTAAATATGTATATTATTATGTACTCACAGGCATTTGCCTTTTGTTCAATAAAGATATATATATATATATGTAATTTGAATTGTTGATTTTTTTATAGTGATAAAAACTTGGTTTAGTTTTATTGTAACATGGAGGAATGTTGTGTATATATCGTCTTTGAAGCTTATGTATTCTATAACTTTTCTCAAGTTAATAAAAGGAGCGAGTATAATTCAATATTGTGTATTTAGCTGGTACTAATTCATCTTTGCTACTTTGTTCTAGTAATTTTGTTATTTAAAGTGTTAGTTGTATAGATAATATATAATTATTGACTAAAACCAAAAGTCAACCTATGATTGAACAACTATATAATGAATATTCATTAGTGCTAGGTAAAAAAATAAACAATAACAAAATGTTTGTATTCAATAGTTATTTACTGAAAACAATAAAGCAGAAATAGTAGAACATGTAGAAAGATAGTCATATGTATATATTATTTGTTTCATGCTTTACTCTGAAGAAACACATTTAATTGCATGGCGAACACAGCAGATCATTTTGAGCTGGCACATCAAATCAGTTTGATCAGAATCTATAGTGTTAGCATGTAAATTCATTAGATTATTTATCATTGTTAAGTGATCAGTGTAGATTCAGATCAGATGAAACATATATGCCAGAACATCTGAATCTACACTGTCTGTCCATGTTATAAAAGGAATGACATGTATTAGAATCTTCGGGACAATTGCAGTTTACCGGTACGTAAAAAAATCCACGAAATCGTAGTAATTTTGAGTAACTAAGTAACTTACCGACTTGTTCGATTAATGGTAAAATCCAGTTTTTTCTTTCGTTTCATGTTCCTGTTTTCTGTTATATCGGGGGCTACCGCCCCCGAACCCCCGTTTTTATGTTTTAAGCGAGAAAGAAAATGGCCACCAAAAATCCTGTAAACAATGATTCAATCCGGTTCGGATGAAAACAATTAGCTGGGTACATTGTACAAACAAACTCGTACCGGTAAACTGCAATCTATCCGAATCTTCTTCTTCTTCTTCTTCCGTTAATATGCAGGGCTCAATCTGGAGCATCGTCGCATATGTGAATACACAGTTACATGCTGCAGAGAAAATGCTTCGTAAACTTATAAATTATTTCGGATAAAACTCCAAACCATACCTTCCAGGTCAGTTGTTGTTCAAGTTCTTTATTAGTTCTCCTCAAATCTTTCACCTGTAAACTTGAAGTTTCCAACTCTTGTCGACATTGCCTGTAATAAAGAAGTAAATGTACACAACTAGTATTTTATCACTGTTTACAGATGGTCATCTGTTTTAAAATAACACTGTAATTTGAGTTTGCTATGTTTTTTAATTATGTGAATTAATACCACTATAGTCTTTTAATTTGAATGCAAATGCATGTACTGTACAATGTTAAACTGTAAGTTTTAGTCAATATACTAAAAAATGTTATATGACATAAATTTAACAGTTACAGTTGTAGGATGCAGGTCTACAAAACACATATATATATTTAAACTCCTTCATTTTTAACTATTTCCGCCATAGGAAATAGTGACGAATGTTTGCATGACGTCACTGACGTCATCATTGACGTCTGACATCACACACGTCACACACAGGCTTTTTGGCGCCAAATTTTTGTTAAGTCATTGTCTACTCAGAATATGTTGAACAAAATGATGATGATGATGTTTTTGGTTGACTGATTGTTCGTAAGCTGGGTGACTGATAATACATGTATATATGGTGATTAATTAATGACTGACAATGCAATTGTTGACTTATTAAAAGATCAATAGCTAAAATGAATAAAGAAAAATTGGCAAGTTGTTCAATTTATTGAATTGGCACTTGACTGGCTGATTGATTAATTGAATGATTGATTGAAAAAATGACTGCCTACTGATTTATAATTGTTTAATTGATTTACAACATACAGTTAGGGTTGAATGATTGAACATCAAGGCATAAGAAGCAAGTGTTGTTAATTAAACATGATTTTTATGTTGGTTGTGTATTGGCCCAAAGTCATTGTATTGAGTTTATCTTGTAACAGTCTGAATGTGTAGATGCCCTCATGACTTGTGATATGAAGCACATTAGGGGAAAAGAAGTTTTTGGTTATATGTGTTGCAATTTTAGTAGTTAATTTATCAGGCAACAACTTACACAATCTTTCTTTGTTTGATTTTGTTACAAATTTATGATATATTTATTTACTGTGAAATGCATGATAATTATGTCATCTGCTCAAGTTTATGACATCATTTCAAGAACTGATGTAAACTGTCCAAAGGTCTCTTTCCCGTGACACACCCCATAAGATACTTTTAATATAAATATATTAATGCACACAATAATTCTGGTGTTATCATACAGAATTATATTGAAGTAAGCATGCTGACATTTAAACCTGGTATTAACATTGACTTTGTAATACATTGTTTTGATGTTTTCTATGAATTGTTGTGCAGAAATATCCTTAAAGAATGTAGAAAATTTTTACTGCCTAAAAAGCTGTGATTTTTTAAAAACAGAAAGATGATACAGAAAGGTAATATCGAGCTCTAGCTCGGGTCGCGAAGCGACCCGAGCGTTAAGCTCGTCTTAAGGTCGCAGGAATGCCCATTCACTAAGGAGAAAAAAAGGTTGTCCACTTCGTTTGCGCTGGTTTCCGGTTGTGCACAGCATAAGGCAATGTAAACACGGGAAAAAACCTGACCGGTAAAAACTTACGGCAAAGTATTGTTTTTACAAATTTTGTTATTGACTTTATTTTTATAAATTGCTAATGGCAAAATATCTTTAAAAATTAAAACTTATTATTCGGTAGCATTGTTATCGGACTAGCATTTTGGAAAGCTAAAAAACTAAATCGTCTGTTTAGAGAGTAGGTTGTCGTTCGTTGTAACCAATAGCAATCGGCCATTTTGAGAAATTAGACTGAAGAAGTCAAGTTGAAAACTACTGAATGGTAGCTTGTCAGTGGATTATTAGGCCTTTAAATTCAAAGGAGCATAAGGCCCATCGACGGAACAATCAGATGCATGGAGTTTTTCTTGAAAACAATATGTAAGGCTGGTGAGAACCAACTTTTATGTGAAGTTGAATTGTGAACTGGACCTCGCAATGTCACTCAGTCGTGCATTGTGACAATGTGAGACACACTGAGCTTAGCGTAGACCAGCGCCACAATTCAGTTTTGTATAAGAGTTTTTTGTCACTGGTCATGTTCGTCATTCAGACATGTGAGCTCATGGCAGTCGAAGATATTGTTTGTGAACACGAGGTATGAGATTTCTTTTATTTATTCTTATAAAACACATGGCACACGAGCAAATCTACACCACATGGGCGTTGAAGACTGACCCTGTTTTCTAAAAAAAAAAAAGAAACTTGCCGCCGCCCCTCCCCCCTAAAAAATGAGGGTCTACACTGGGTCTACACTGCATAAACATAATGTTTATTGTTTTGGTTGATGGATTGGGATCGTTATCAGTCTATTCACACCAAATTTATGATCAAATACCATGGAATTGGTATATGGATTACAGTCAATAGGCCACAAACATGTCAAATGAGCCACACTTTATTTTGAAAAAGCTCAAATAGGCCTCAAAAATAGGCCACATTTTTATTTTATTTATAAAGTTTTTAGCATCATTGTGTTAATATTTTCTATGTCAGTTTATGATGTTTTATAAAATATTTTTTCATGAACAAGTTGCTTCATAGATTGGACATTTTGTACAAAGCAACATGTACTTTTTTCCGGATTTTTGTCCAAGACTTTCATGACTAAACAGGTGGGAAAACAATTAACAAAATGTTGCAACAAAAGAAAAGACATCATTAATATGTCAATATGCTCTTTTGACCAATGACCTTAGTCTACAAAAGTCACTCTGTCTACACTAGCACAGAATCAAATATTGATGGTTGCAACATAAGCTGTGTATTTTGCATTGTCCAACATGGAAATTGGTTTAGAAATAAATTTATTTATTTATTAAATATGACACCTTTGACTGCATTAGCACCTCTGACTTTTACTGCAAGTGATGTAAATTGTGATCTTATATACCGGTAACAGTGTGACACCCAGACAAAACTGATTGAATCAACAGCTTGGGTAGGTGTAGAGAAGAGATTATGACTGTAACATAAATTACTTTACTTTATGATGACAGTCCAATTTTTTAAGCAAAAATGACAATCAGATGATGTTTTAATTTGTTCTTGGGTTTCAGGATGACAAGCACAATTTTAGATATCAATTAAGCAATGATACTATTTTTTTAAAAGCTTGTGTAAATCAAAAATCAAAACTAACTCTTTACAGTGATTGCCATATACAATAGACTTACAAGTACTGCCTGAATGGACTTGTGGCCTATTTGACATGGTACCTCCAGAAACAATTTATGTTTTTTTATATTTTGGCCAAATACATGACAGATTGTCCTAAATGTATGAAATTTCAGGTTTTGTAAATTGTAAATTGTATAGACAATAATTTTCTCAAAGTAACTACTGAGTATTACCTTTTTAATACACAGCACTGTAGTATTAGATTTTAAATAAAAGGGAAATTTACCCTTTTACTCTACAGACATGCCTTTTTACCCGTGTGAGACCGGTTTAGATCCAGATTAATTGGCACATCTAATCAGGATCTGCACTGTTCACTTTTTGGTCAGAAATAACCTAATGATTTAAACAAGTGAACATTGCAGATCCTGATCAGACATCATGGATGTGCTGGCTGATCTGAATCCTGCATGTACACAGTTTTTCCATGTCATAAAGGTGTTTACATGGAGGAAAGGATTAATCTCCAATATATTATCATCAGTTGGGATCAAAAAGTTTCACCAGAAAGCAGAATACATGTGTACCAAGAATAGCATCAAATATCAAGTTAATGCTCATTTTGGGAATTAAAAGTGTTCTATTATTACCATATTTTCTGTCATGTGCACATTTCAACATGATTTCATAATCAAAATATGTATGTGAGGTACATGTATAATCAAATACACTATTTACAAGGTGTCTGCTTTGTTTTGTTTTATTTTTGCAAATTTTGTTAAATATTCATGGTATCACTAAATTTGCTCAGCATCAAAAAGTTGTGTTTTAGAAAATAAAAAAATCAGAGCTTTCATAATCATTTAAATAGTTGAAAAAAGTAGATTGCTGTGAAGAGGAAGGGACACATTTCTTGCCATGTCAGTGGGTTTTTGGCCTCTTTAAATACATGTAAAAATCTGAATATACCAGTACTTGGATCTGCTTAAGCTGGACTTTAACACAAAAAACTGGAAATTGCACTCATAATAAAAACAATGATTTTTTTCTTTTGTATGTTTATGTTTTAGCAATGTAACAGTAGAGAAGTTTACATTTTTTAATATATGGTACTTTTTAAAGAGAAATTTACCTACCATATTTTAAAGTAGTTGTGCCTAAATTACTACAACGAAAAATACAAAATCAAGAAAATACCAACTGGAATGAGCTTCAGAATTTTGAAATTCACATTTTCCAGTATATATATTACATTTATAAAATACTTACCAGAGAGAGATCCAAAAGTGGTTATGAATAATGGCATGTTTATGTGTTCATGGGTTTACATTTTTGGGCAAACAATCTCTTAAAATTGTTATTATACATTTTAAAAAATGGACCTACAACATTTTTAATGCATGATTTGATTGGCAAGCGCAATTCATTTATGTAATGAAAATAGATATAAAGAAGCATTTTGTTTCAAATCAGTTACTAAGACCTGTAAAGGAGTGTTACATATGGATAATCAGACTACATGATATTGTACATGTTTATGTTTAATTGATTGAGATTATTTCATCTATTTTGGTCCAATAGATGAACTATTTTTCAACTTAAATAAGTAATTCTATCATGCACATTTAAGTAACTTGGCTCAAATATGTACCATATTGTCACCAAATATGTACCATATTGTCATAATATTTTTCACACAGCATCTATAGCTTCAAAGTACTTTTGTTAATAACTGAAAATTCCTATGGCATTGTCATTCCTGGAGATATTTTCAAATGACTGCACAAATATGCCCCAAAATCTAAGTGATGTATCACACTACATATTGAAGTCTCAATGTGGTGTTAATGTGATGTACATGTATATTAAAACAGTACTTTTTAGGTCTATATTATAACTTTATTCATTTACATGCATATATATTTTTTGAATAGCATGGAACAATTTTGTGCAATTGCAAGTTACGATTGCAAGTGTAATCAAGGTAACATTTTAAAAAATAAAATTTATTTTTCAGACAATAATATAATAATTTTCATGCACATGTGACAATGTAATATTTTCATGTATCAATGAAGAATTTATCAATATTCAATATTGCATTAAGTGAGGTAATGGAACACATTTGGGTTGTTAATTTAAGCATGTAGCCTTTGTGTTTACACATTAAAACCCAAATGTTTAGTAAAAGTCAGATTGCCAGTTGTCCAGCTGAATTAAGTTGATGTAGACTTAAATTCTTTCCAAAAATCATATAATTTTATCGTGCATTAGTAGGCTACATGTAACAAATGTTATAAACAAATTATTTTTTAATATAAATCATTATCTGAGATTAATAAAGCTAGAGCTCGATAAGAGGCAGTGCCTTAGTTCATATTACTCAAAACAAACACAGTGCAGTGATTAAAATTTATTTGGTGGTTCAAATATAAGTGGTAGTTATATGTTGAACTGGCCTGAAGGTTATAAAGCTGAGATTGGAAACCAGTCTCAAATCTCAAGCATCTGATTGGCTGAAATGGCGACTGATGCTTGAGACTGGTTTCCTTGCTCAGTTTTATTACCTTGGGCACTGGCTTTATAGTGGCCAATAATGAAATATAAATCATAGCACTTCTTCTGTGACCAACTTTGGGGTTTATAAGATATTAAGGTAAGACCTGTGTAATGAATACCTATATCCAGAAGAGTATCCAAGGGAGGTAACTATAGTAGTAAATTAGCATAGATTTCCATCATGCAAGAGGACCAGGGTTCAAATCCCACTGGAAGCTATTTTTTTGTAAGCCTAGAGCTTAAATAATTGGCATATTTCTTTTTTTCCTGTGTAATTCTGTCATTGAATATAAAATTCTCATGATTTAAACTAAAATAAGCAAAATAATCAAGATTAAAGGGGTTTTCGCTATCAGAATAGTGTTTATTCAAGTCATCAATTTGAAAATTTCTAAAACTGGATGGTAAACTTCTCTGAAATTTTGTTTAAATTTGTTTAAGGTATATAGTAAAAAAATGGTAAAATTTGGTATATTGCACCAATCAGGATTTTGCACAATTTTCATTAATTTAGTCTCGTGAAATATAAAAAATGCATTTTTTTAATTTATTTGGTCAAAAAATATCATTTTAAGATCAATTCTGTATTTATATATTATATCTTTAATTGGTTTAGTAAAATATAACATATTTTAGATAAACTGTAAAAAAATTAGGGTTGAATTTATCAATAACAAAAAATTTTGTCACCGATTAAAGAAATTGGATACTTTCACGTTTTTTCTCACTTTTTTAAATAAAAAATCTAAAAATCTCAAAAACTACATGGTGAAAATCATTAAAATTTTGCATACAAGTCAGTGGTATGAAGCAGTTGATGAAAATATAATCAGATATTGGATTCTTAATAGTGCCTATTACACAGGTCTTACCATTATCCAGCCTGCTTATGGTCAAAACAAGCTGTTATATCAGTAAAAATAGATCCAGATCGACCTTCACATCTGTGCAGTCTAATTAAGATATACACTATTCTCTTCCTGGACAGTAGAAAGGAATCGAAAGGCAAAAAGTGTAGATCCTGATTAGACTATACTGTAGTGCCACTAAAGACTGGTGGCTTTTGAGATAATAAGGAATATAGTGGAGAAAAGTATTAATTGTTTACAATTTACCTGAGTTCAGACTGAACTTGTTCCAACTCTCTGTTCAACAATGTCACTGTTTCAAAGTATTCTGACTGCATCTGTTAAATAAACAATATTCATTCAGCATTTCAGTGTTGTTATTTTATTATTTGCAAGGAAATATTTATATATTATATATCAGTGGAATACCTTTGTACTACATGTATTTGATATTTTCACCGGTATTATTAGTAAAGTTTCACATATTAAATTTCTAAAAATGAAGTCTGTCTTGAAGTTTTATGGAGAACATCGGAAAATAGTTTCAGAGATGAATAATGATATTGTGCAGTAAAATTAGGAGGTAGATCTACATGTAAATGTCATAGTAATTTGACTTTGTATAGATGCTTTTGTTCATACATCCAATACAAGTAACCTCTCTTATCCCTTAACCACTAGGTTCCAAGGTTATAAAACTGAGATTGAAAACCAGTCTCAAATCTCAAGCATCTGATTGGCTGAAATGGATGCTTGAGATTTGAGACTGGTTTCCATGCTCAGTTTTATAACCTTAACCACCAGTATACACTTACCATTTACTCTTTGGATACAGCTTTCTGAACAAGAAATGAAGAGAATAAATCCTGATCAGACTACATCAATTAACAGGCTGATCTCGATAAACACATGTTGCATATGGAATATAAAGTCAGGCTTCACACTCTTTCAACAACCCAACTGTTTTCCATACCAAATGAAAATTCAGGCTTCACACTCTTTCAACAACCCAACTGTTTTCCATACCCAAATGAAAACCATCAAATATCAATTCAATCTTTAATTAAATTCTTGTGTTCAGTATACCGGTAGGATTTGATTTAGATACCATTTTCAGCTGAAATAGGTTTCTTTCTGCAAAATGCATAATAAATAATGTTGATTGCTGAACTGCATGCCATTATATCATCGAGCCTTCCTAGGATATATTTCCACATGATGCAACTTAAATGATTATTTAGCTAAGTACACTGCGGTCTCTTTATAATGCAGTTTAGCAGGTCCATCATCACAGCTGCATTAATAAGTGAAACCATGTTATAATTTCCTGCGCAAAATACATGTCATGATTTTCCTGCGCAACATACAGACCCATTTCTCCTGCAAACATATTATTATCTAATATACAACTGACGAGATTTTGTGTAATTCACAGATATATCGTGATTTATCATACTGTAGATGGCAAATGTCATTTCTTACAAGAACACACAATTAACTAATCTCAATATAAAAAGAAAAGCAAAACTGTAAGTTACTGACTGATAATGCCAAAATCAAAATCAGATCAGCATTATACATGTATTATTGTAATGGAATAAAACCCCGTAGTATTTTAGCTGCTTGCACAAATTTCGAATTATATTATGACATAAACTCTGTGAATGTAAAATATGTATTAAAAAACTAACCAAATCGCATTTTCCATAATTTATCAACTACATCCTAATTTTAAATCTAGTATCATATTTCAGTATTATTGCATCATCAAACAATTTCACCCAACTAAAAAAGTCACATACACACTACTATGTAGATCAAATGATTTCATAGCAGAGCCAAAAAACAAACAGTTTTGATGTAACAAGCGAACGATGTCTTTGAAATTGAATTTGATTGTCAGGTATTATTGATATATACATCTGTACTGCCCGTCAACAAAATGCATCCTCCATATGAAATTAACAGAAAGGTGGATCAAATCAAAATGTACCCAAATGAACAAACATTTGTAAGATTGCCTTAGGCTGATATCTGTCACTGTGAAAGATGTTTAAATTTTGGTTGTTGCAGGGAAGAATGTGTGTGTTATTTTGTAAACATGTTAGTATTATGACTTCCAGTTTCGATGGACGGCCATCTTAAGCGGAAAGCGATATAAAGAGTCCGCAATGTAGTAAGAAAGAAAAGATACCTGGTGAGCTTGTTGTTCTATTACTCCCCACTGGTGACTGTTCTTTTCTTCCTACAAGTATTAAATATATCATAAACAATCATATATAAGTCTGTTCTGTATTTCTTTAAGTTGCTGGGATTAATAACAATGCATTTGTAACCATCTGTACAAGAAGAGTTCCAGATAAAGTTTTGATACAAAGGTCATTTTCCTCCTGATATATAAATGGTATTTACCAAAGTGAAAGGGTACTTGGTTATTTTACTTCTGTTTCTTAATAATAATTGATAAATGTATAAGAATGTGAAGAAAATAAATATGAACTGAACAACATTGTTTATATGAAATGTTATCAGTGCCCCCACCATACAATTCAAAGGGTATTTGGCAAACACCAAGGATATTTTAGCAAAAACCCCTCTTATCTGGAGCTCTGTGTCATAAAGAATACTTACTCATGGGGGGCCCCTTTGTTCTGTCCTTTGTTTGTTTAGCCATGTAAAAGAAAAATTAAGCTATATAAATACTTTCAATACATTGAATAGTGGTGGGAGCTAAATAGTGAAGATCACAAAATGTTACCTGTAATTGCTGCTGTAGCCTGTCTATTTCCTGTTCAGCCTCATGCCACCTTTCTACTGCAGCCTCCTTCTCCTAGTATGTACAACAAAAAATCATGTTTATATGTTGTACTTTCATGTGTTATTACCTTTATGTTATCCCTTTATTTTAAAGACATGACTTTATCATGTGGGTGAACAGTGTCGATCCAGATATGGCTGTACATCCAGTGCCCAAGGTTATAAAATTGAGCATAAAAACCAGTCTCAAATCTCAAGCATCTGATTGGCTCAAATGGTGACCATTTCAGCCAATCAGATTCTTGAAATTTGAGACTGGTTTCCAATCTCAGTCTTATAACCTTTAGCCCAGGTCATCATATCAGGATCTAAACTGTTAGATGCAATAGGTTATTTCTGATTAAGAATTTGTAACAGTGTAGATCCAAATAAATTGGCACAAACAGGCCAGCAGCCTTGAACCATCGCTATTTGCCAATCCAGTAAGTCATATATTACAGACAAGAAAAATCGTCGCCACGGTTTTCATTTAATACTTATACTTTTGTAAAGAAAATATCTGATATGAAGAAACTGAACTTCTATTTTTAGCAACAGTGACCTTGATCTTGATCACAGACTTCTGAGTAGAAATCCCGAGTTGTGTCTTGGTATCAGCTACCCAAAGAAAGTTTGGTGTCAATATATCACAGCTAAGCCAAGTAATAAGGAGAAACCTAAATTCTTATTTTAAGCAAAAATGACATAGACCTTTATCACAGACACCTGGGTATCAATCCTAAGTAGTGTCTTGATATAAGCTACCAACAAACCAAGTTTGGTGTCAATAGGCCAAAGAAAACTCAAGCTATTGAGCAGAAACTGAATTTCTATTTTTAGCTACAGTGACCTTGGGCTTTATCACAGGCGCCTAGGTAGCAATCTCAAGCTGCATCTTGATATTAGATACCAACACTAAGTTTGGCGTAAATATACCAAAGCAAACTCAAGTTATTGAGGGAAAACTGAATTTCTATTTTTAGCAACAGTGACCTTGACCTTGATCACAGATACCTGTGGCAATCCCAAGCTGTCTTTTGATATCAGCTACTCAGATACTAAGTTTGGCATCCAGAGATAAAAGCAAACTCAAGTTATTGAGGGTAAGCTGAATTTCTATATTTAGCAAGACTTATTGACCTTGACCTTTATCACAGATACCTGGGTAGCAATCTCAAGCTGCCTGTTGATATAAGCTACCCACAAACCAAGCTAAGCGTCAACAGGCAATTTGGCATCTACAGATAACATTCACAAAATACTTAACAAAAAATCTAAGTCATAAAGGGGCATAACTTTTGCAAAACATAGTCAGGGGTTATAAAACTTGACCTGATAATTGGTACTGTGATGTCAAACAATTATGTAAAGTTTCAAAGCTATACCTTGAATGGTTACTGAGAAAAACACAACTGAAACTTGTCCTGATAATTGGTTTTGAGATGTCAGACAACTATGTTAAGTTTCAAAGTTGTACCTTGAACGGTTACTGAGAAAAAAACAACTTTCACAAAAAACTTCACAAAATTTCTAAGTGAAAAAGGGGCATAACATTGTCAAAATAAATTCGGGGATTATGAAACTTGTCCTGATAATTGGTATTGATATGTCAAACAACTATGTTAAGTTTCAAAGTTGTATCTTGAACGGTTACTGAAAAAAACACAACTTTCACAAAAAACTTCACGTAATGTTGATGCCCGCCCGCTCGCCCAACGACATACCCCAATCTAATAACCAGGATTTTTCTAAAGAAAACCTGGTTAAAAAGGGTTACGTTCTGTAGTCATTATTGATACTGGTCTCGAATAGCTTTACTAAACTACATCCACCTATTGTTGGTGTGATTTAAGAAAAAGTTATAACTTTTTTTCTTAAAGGAGTATATGACAATAAGTTCTAACTGACAGAATTTTTTAAAACTTTGCACAATTAAAGAGAATTCCTTTACAAATAAAATGATATAAAGAAAAATATAGCTTTCCATGCTTGTTTTTGAGTAATCGCTCATTATTTGACCCCTCTATATGGCCATTTTTAAGGGATTTTGAGAAAACGCACATATATCTTTTAAATGATTGTTACATCTGAAATTCCTAATCAGCACCATATATCTATGCATTTTTTGTTTGGAATTATGTGTATGTATGGTTCTGGATGGAATTATGTGAGATGTTTTTGTATATTTGAAGAAAAAAACTTTGAAAATGACCAAAATATCCAACAAAAAAGGGAGACAATTCAGTCCCTGACTGGAAAAAAATCTATATATCTTTTTTTGTAACGGACAGATTTTTTTAAAACTCCATAAAATGACACAGTATATATTTCTAAACAAAACAAAAACAAAAAAATCAGGGGCTTCCAGGCTTAAATTTTTACTATATTCCTTCAAAGTTGGTCATATAAGTCAAAAATATCTCTAATTTTAATGCAATGCATTCTACAAATATCCATCATAGATGTATAAATAGTTTTATAACATGCTCATCAAAACTAATTTCATATTTTGAAAGAAATAACTATTTCTTTATCAAGAATTACATTACAGTTACCACATTTCTTTAATAAAATTCCCACAAATGCAGCCCTAAGTGTTGCCAAAGTTTCCATACATATCGAAAAACACCTAACACTGATAATGAATGAAAATCATACAACCATCCCTAAATCTTATGATCCATTAAGTAATTATACAATTTCTGAACAACAGATATCGTCCTGATCACACGTACTCTGGTTATTATCTACTTCGGACGTCAAATTATTCGAAACACTTGAATCATTGTCAGAACAAATTATCGAACCAAATAATTTACGCTTCTTCACAGCTTGCTGATTTCCATCACTAACGAACCTGCCCTTCTTGTTTTTCTCGCATGAGGCCATTCTCACGGACGACTACTTTGTGAGAAATAATTTGAAATATTTAATCGATTGATTTTACGCAACAGTCAAAGTACTACTCAACTAACACCGGTCACTGAGAAAAATACATTTCGTGAAACTAGCTCTTGCGCAGAAATATGCGCGTAAACTATTGTCATATACTCCTTTAATAAGTTTCATATATATTTCAAAACTTTTGATAAGGTAATCTTTCTTACAGACTCACATTGTTTGGAATGCTTTAGTATAATGCATAATGCCAGCACTGTATGTTTAAAACAAACTATGATATTCACAAATTATAACATTTCAATGCATCATTCACAAAAGAGTGGTAAAACAAACACACACCATTACATAAGGCAGATATGTTTTAGAATGTCAGTAAATTACCTGCATGATGGTATCAACCTGCATCTGAAGGTTCTGTAGGAGTTGATCATCCCCCTGTAGAGGCTCCGCCTCCAGGCTGCCATTGGCAGGAAGCTGGGAGCTCAACGCTTCTTTAAATCGCTCATTTATCCTGAAGAAGCAGAAAAATTCAGCAGTTATCAGTTCTAAAATCAACATTACAATATCAGACATCTTACATCTTGATTGATGGAAAGTTTAATTTAACCCTTTCCTCCATAGATAGACCTTTATTGCAAGGACAAACAGTTTAGATCCAGATCAGCTGGCACATCCATACCGTCTGATCAGGATCTCCACTAGTCGCTTTTTGATTCGTTATGTTATTTTTTACCAAAATGCGACCAGTGCAGATCCTGATCAGATGGCACAGATGTGCTGGCTGATCTGGATCTACAATGGTCGCACATGCGTAAAAATGCGTATATATGGAGGAAAGGTTTAATATAAATAAGTCTGTTAACATTTGACATTGTGTCTGGTCATTGAAATTTTTCAACTGATCACAATTCAACAGGCCAAACTTGGCTGTTACATGTTAAAAAATTTTTCACTCTTAAAACATTATGCCTAGAGAAAATGTCCATTAAGTATTTATATATGAATTATGCCTGTTCCTGTTTGAGCCTGGACATAATTTAACTGAGCAGAAAATGTTAATTTTTTAAACTTCAAGAGCCATAACTTTGCTGTAACTTGTCATCTGTTCTGGCTTACAATCACTCTGTACTTGAAATTGTGCCCACATATATTTGAAACAGAGTCTGGATCATTGCAATTCTGCCACAACTTCAGGGTCAAAACCTTTATGATACCTACTAGTTATTGTTCTGTGATCTAAACATTGTGGTTATAAAAGGCTATGAAAATGAAGACAATTCAGGCATTACATTATAGATCTATTTATTGTTTAATGACAGAAGCAGAAAATAGGTACTAAATGAGAACTAACTAAGATTGGATAAATCACCATGTGCAGCCAGAAACATTTTCGAATATTTAAATATAAGATTCCCTAGATATGTAGAAGACATGAAAAGATCTACATGTAGTAACAACTGATGTAACATATAATCCCAACAGAATGAAATCTGCACTCTATTAATTTTGACTGGGCTTTACAAAATTTTAACACATAAAAAAGAAAGGTAATCTTTAAAAAAATATTAAGTTTAAAGGAATTACAACAGTTATGTGATTCATAAATGATTAAATAGTACTAATAGTACTAGGTTACTGCTTTAAAAATAAAAAGTGAACTAAATTTCTATTGACCATGAGCAAGGAAACAAACAATCATTTGAATTTAAATTTACATGTGTGTTTTATATCAAAAAAGAGCAATAAAATATGCTATTAATGGACAAAAGTTTCGTCCGCTCTACAAAAACTACAATATACTGTTTGTTATAGCACACTTATAAATTTGGTACCTTTGGAAAGAGGGCATTTATATGCTTTTAGACAACAATAAAAATTTAGAATCTGGTTTCAAATAAAGGCAATATATATAAAGGCAAAAATTCAAGGTCAAAGCTCCACGTGTTTAGAAGATATTATGAAGAACAATACCGGACAAGATATATCCATAATTATATGTTTAAACTAAACAAAGTTAAATATTGCTCCAGTAGTTAACCCTTTCCTCCATATATACGCATCTGTGCCGTCTGATCAGGATCTGCATTGGTCACATTTCGGTCAGAAATAACCTAACGAATCCTAAAGCGAACAGTTAAGATCCTGATCAAACGGCACGGATGTGCCGGCTGATCTGGATCTAAACTGTTCGCCTTTGCAATAAAGGTCTTTCTATGGAGGAAAGGGTTAACGCAATAAACTACATAACCAACCTTTCATTTTCCTGCACCAGTCTGGCAACTTCAGGCCTCAAGCTTTTCAATTCATCCTATAAAAACAAAACATGATTAACATCATGATATTTGGCTATGAAATAAAGAGGTTTTTGAGGTTAAAGTTTTAAAAGGCTGCCCTTCTTTGTAAACCAAGTATTTAAAACCTTGTTGGTCCACCGTCCTTAACTCTTTATTTTCTGTTTTTTATGAAACATGCATAGTTATACTGTACAAGTATCATTTAAACAATGCTTTTGTTTTTCAGCAACTAAACTTAAATAAGGGTCATAATTTGATCAAAACCTGACACAAAATTATTGTTCCATACAACCTAATCCCGCATATGATGGTCAACAAAGTTTCAGTAATAGTAGTATAAAGCTATGAGCTTACATGAAAAACCTACAAGTACAAAAAAGCCATAATATTATCTCAAACAAGAGTGCTAAACTGAAACAAAATACATCAAAATGCTGATCATCAAAGTTGCGTAACGATCCGATGAAAATTATTCGACTTGGAGAGCAGATACCGCTAATTCAGTTTTTGGACAATTCAAGTACCATAATTCAGGAGTGCCTGGGGGGATTTAGCAGGTTATAGAACCTGGTCGAGATATTATGCCCACCGACATATTCACCAATTTTGATAAAGACCGGATGAAAACTCTTTGACTTAGAGAGCGTAAACCCTTATTTTGGACAATTCAAGGGCCATAATTCAGGAGTGCATGGGGGGATTTGGCTGGTTATAGAACTTGGTCCAGATATTATGCCCACCAACATATTCACCAAGTTTGATAAAGACAGGACAAAAACTCTTTGACTTAGAGAGCAGAAACCCCAATTTTAAACAATTAAAGGGCCATAATTCAGGAGTGCATGGGGAGATTTGGCTGGTTATAGAACTTGGTCGAGATATTATGCCCACCAACATATTCACCAAGTTTGATAAAGGCCCGATGAAAACTCTTTGACTTAGAGAGCAGAAACAGTAATTTTGGACAATTCAAGGGCCATAATTCAGGAGTGCCTGGGAAGATTTGGCTGGATATAGAACTTGGTCGAGATATTATGCCCACCAACATATTCACCAAGTTTGATAAAGACCGGATGAAAACTCTTTGACTTATAGAGCGGAAACAGTAATTTTGGACAATTCAAGGGCCATAATTCAGGAGTGCCTGGGGGGATTTGGCTGGTTATAGAACTTGGTCGAGATATTATGCCCACCAACATATTCACCAAGTTTGATAAAGATCGGATGAAAACTCTTTGACTTAGAGAGCGGAAACCCTGTGGACGCCGCCGACCGCCCGCCCGCCCGCCACAGGTGTTCTCATAATATGTCCCGTTTTTCAAACGGGCGTATAATATAGTAAGAGTTATCGGACTAAATAGGTCTAATCAGGTGATAATGATGATTGATTGTTTAACCCTTTTCTCCATATGTTCACATTTTTATTGCATGTGCAACCAGTGTGAATCTCAATCAACCTGCACGTCATTGCTGTCTTATCTGGTTCTGCACCTTTCACAACATGATCAGAAATTTCCTAATAAATCAAAAAGTGAACCATGCAGATCCTGATCAGATGGCACAGATGTTAGAAAAGGTATGAAAGCTGTAGTTTGTAAGGTGATAGGCTGACTTTATAAATTTAACTATGAAGAGCACCTCGCGAGAATAAGCTTCCATAATATTTTTTGACATTTTTGTTGTTACTGTATTTGGTTTGAACGTACAATTATCTATAATTTTCTTAAAAACGTGCTTTTGTTACACATTTCAACATTTTAATGGTATTTTCATAGAGAAATTATATAGAAATTCATAATAATTAACACTGTAGGCTCAACTTTATGCCACAATTTCAATTAATGGCGTCAACAGTTCAAATGTACCTTTTCCATTGTCCTGCCCCAAATAAGGAAGCACAATCTCTTTGAACATTCAAGGTAAAAAACATTTACCATTTCCTCCATATAAACACCTTCATGGCGTTGTCGAACAGTGTAGATCCAGATCGGCAGGCAAATTCATACCATCTGATAAGGATCTGAACTGTTCGCTTTTTGGTCAGAATAACCTTATAAATAAAAAAGCAAACAGTGCAGATCCTGAACAGACAGCAGAGATGTGCTGACTGATCTGGATCTACACAATTCACACATGATTAAATGCATATATATGGAGTAAAGGGTTAAAAGAGCAAACCTCGTAAGCACCAACAAGGAGCTGGAGTTCCTTGATCTGAGCATCATATTCCGCTATCAGTGGTGACAGCAACCTAAATAGTAGGAGAAAACAACACATTTGCCCAAGATCATAAAACTACATCGGGACACCAGTCTCAGATCTCAAGCATCTGATTGGCTGAAATGACGACACTGGTCTCAAATCTCAAGCATCTGATTGGCTGAAATGGCAACTGGTCCCCATTTCAATCAATCAGATGCTTGAGATTTAAGACTGGTCTCCGATCTTTGTTTAATTATCTTGGGCCATAAGCTAGGACTAAATTAATATAGAAAGAACGTAAGATACATGTTATTTTAAATACATTTCTTATATAAATAACATGTATGGTTCATGTGTTAAGCTTTCATATCTTCATCTTTTTGTCTGACAGGTTATGTTTTATCAGGGGTTCCACTAGCTGCCAAATCTGAAG
Source organism: Corbicula japonica (assembly GCA_038501625.1). NCBI lineage: Eukaryota > Metazoa > Mollusca > Bivalvia > Venerida > Cyrenidae > Corbicula > Corbicula japonica. The sequence goes on along the minus strand of JAZAYU010000001.1, from coordinate 7,648,602 downwards.
CGTAGTCTTTATCACAAATTTGGGGATTCAGTCAATTAATAGCCAAAATAAATCTTAGGCTTTTTTGGAAATTTGGAGTCAAAGGGTCATCTCCTGAGTCAATGAAACCCTTGACTATAACAGGTTTGTCACTCAGGTTTCTACAAGCAGCCCAGCCCCTTTAACTCTTATAAAGAGGCGGTATTTATTGTACACTGCGGAGTCTTTATAACGCAGTATACTGCGTCCATCATCCAGACCGCGTTAATAAGTGAAACCACGTAATATTTTCCCGCATGTCTCTCCGCATATAATACATGTCCTGAGTTTCCCGCGAAAAATAATGACCCGCTATTCCCGCGAAAACATACTACCTAATACACTACTAACAAGATTGTGTGTAATTCCACATAACATCATGATTTCCCACATTGTAATCGGCAAATGATATTTCTTACAACGACACACAATTACCAATTTTCAATATAAAAAAAACAACAAAATGACAAGTGAAAGACTAATAACACCAAGATCTTAATCGGATCAGCCTTTAATTATTGTAATGGATTAAAAGACTGTTCATCTAGTTCATTTAGATGCTTGCTGAAATTTTAATTTTTTATGACACAAACATCGTGAAATTTACAAACCTGAATGTAAATAAGTATTAAAAATTTCAGTATTATTGCATCATCAACCAATTCAACCCAGCTAAAATGTCATGTACATACTTCTTGTAGATGAAATGATTTCATTGCAGACCCGATGAAACAACACAGCCTTGATATGAGTCGACATTTTTTTGAAGTTGCATTTCATTGACGCTGTTTTACAACTGTTACGATATTTTTACGCCTTTCAAAATTTTCTACACGTTTCATAAATTTACTATCCATTTAATATTTTTATTTCTACTTTTATGTAAATCACAGACCCACATGATATTGTTTACATACCCAACTCGTAAAATACGAACCTACAGATTGCATACTGTTATAATATTCCATATATATTGCACACCCCTAATGACAGACTAAAGTGAATATATTTACCCTTTGTCTGTAAGCCACGGTGCTGATGGTCCATCTGTGGGTAATGGGCTCTGAAATTGATTATGTGATGAAATACAGCAAATGAAAATAAAAAAAATCACTCACAACCCCAAATTATTGGCAGTCCCGTTAATGTTAAATTCTACTGTAGATGTCCGATGGCCACTAGTGGACAACAAAATTACTACATGTTGTTTTGCATTAAAATCTTTCTTTTTTCTGTACATAATAATTAATATTATTTTTCTTCTATATTTAAATTAAAACTGCTTATTCCAATTTAGGGTAGAATACTTCAATGTCGTTTTTCTTAAAATTAATTGAACTACTACATAATGCCTATAAATGACTGAAAATGATCAAATTTTATCGAAATTTTGAAGTAATCACTACATTTTAAGATCTGTTGTGAGAGAATTTTACTGTGTTTGTAATGCTATGTGTACAACAACTTCAACTTTAATATATATATTCACTTGTACCAAGCACCTTAACCTTTTTATTACTGTGTACATTGTACTTTAAATACTGCTTGTTAAATTTCCATGTTAATTTTGTTTCTCAGTTGAAGCAGAATTCTTATAGAGTTCAGTATGACAGTGTAGTATGTAATTATTTTTCAAAATGAATTTTTCAATTTTAATGCCATCACAGTATTTACCTCTAAGTCATCACGAAGCTCTATGTTCTGTTCTCTGTACTTGGACAATTCATGATTCAATCTGTGAACTGAAAACAAATACATGTAATCTTTAAGTGATTCATTAAATAGCAAACTTCCTATTGGTCGATGCAGTCACTTTGCAGTATATTTGTAATGGCAACAATTATCTCCGTTATCAATTGGAAGCCACCATCTTGTACGGCAATATTACATATGGTTGAAAAAAACAGATAATGATTTACCCTTTCCTCCATAGACACACCTTTATTGCGCGGGCGAACAGTCCAGATCCTGATCAGATGGCATGGATGTGCCGACTGATCTGGATCTACACTGTTCACTTTATGAATTATTAGGTTATTTCTGACCAAATTGCGACCAGTTAAGATCCTCATCAGACAGCACAGATGTGCCGGTTGATCTGGATCTACACTGGTCGCACATTTGAAAAATGCATATATATGGAGGAAAGGGATAAGAAACCATTAATGTCTGTCGCGCTATTTTTTCCATACACTATACTTTAGAAATATATGGGCGGTGGCGCTGCAAGCATAGTGACCTACTTCTGCTGGGAAACCATTGAAAACTGTAAACATTTGGATATTTTGCAAAAAAATGAATGCAATCAATGGGAATTTTTGGGAATAGTAAAACAATGTAAATTTTTATGCATGGGTATTTTATGTTAAAACATACGGTTGCAATCTCCAATATTATTTGACCTATTTTCAATTTCATTGAGAAGTTACATGTGTAAACAAATGTGAGTGCATTGACCTGGATCTGACATAATTCGACAGAATAAGTAAAACATTTCCAGGGCCACTGGACAGGGTTGGCACCAATCGACCGCCCCTGGTTAAAACCGGCAGTTTTAACCAGTTAAAACCGTCCCGGTCAATACTCCCAAAGTGGTTAACAGTGGTCAATACTGGTCAATTGAACTTTTTTTTCAAAATTTTCATAAAAGAAAGGAAGAAAACAAACCATTTAACTTTTATTTAATATCTACTTAAGTTACTTTAGAACTAACTTTACTTGAACATGCTTTGCACTTAGAAATTGTCTTATTTCCCTCAGTAACTGAGATCATAAAATCCCCAAACAGAGTCTTTTGGCTTCATTCTGGTGGGTTTTTAGACAAAGTAAGAATTCTTTTAATGTTAGTGTTTTATCAATTTTCAGCAAAGAATGATTCAGTAACTTGATTTTTTTTATTTAAAGCAAAGGCGATCCGCACCACCAGTAGGTGTTAAACTCTTGCCAACTAACACTTGTGTATGACAATGGATGGTCTGGAGATGGAGGGGTGTTGTGTTACACTTCTATTGTTTATTGAACTTGGGAACATGTCAATTAAGATGCCTATGTGTTTATTTAAGGATTATCCAATAACCATAAAGTAGGTGTTAATACATGTACACCTGCCAGTTAACACTTGTGTTTGACAATTGATAGTCAGAAGACTGTGGGGTGATTGCACTTCCTTTGACCTCACAGATCTTTGCAAGTAAACATTTCATATGATGTATGTATTGTACTGAGCACTTGGGCAAAGCTTACAGAATGTTCTTTAACGAATCCATTTCATAAATTACATAAAACATATGAAAACATTATATAACTTGAAACTTTTAGCATACTACATTTATTGATTTCAGTCTGTTACTTATCATAAATGCCTATAATTATGTCATGCTGTTTATATATACCATAAAGTTTCCACGTACTTAAGAAAATGTGTCTATAAGCATTGAATGCCCGAAGATGAATGACCATATATTTTCCAACAATACACATGAGAACTCGTGCATTCAACCAATGAAAACAACAACTTTTGATTGGAACATTCAAAAGAACTTACCCAATCGTAGGAAATTAATATTTTCCACCTAATTCGCTTTGCTTAACCGGCGGAAAATACATTTCTTTTTCTTATTGAACATAGGCACATACCAATAAAGAAGTTGTGTTTATTTAAGGCTTATCCAATAATAAACCATAAATGAAGTACCATTTAGGCCCTTACAGGGGCTATTGTAATGGCCTAAAGGATTTTAAATGGTTCTAAGGACATTTTGGACAGTTTGGTCGTGAATAAAATTGAATTGACCAGTAATGACCAGTATTGACTAGTCCTTCATAGAAAGACGTAGCATTTTTTTACATTTTTTTTATCTGGCAAATGCAACGTCTTTCCCTTTCTTTTCAAAAACACGTAGCAAATTCCGATTGAAAACCACATCGGAATGTTTGACCGCGTTTTTTGCACATTTCCCGCTTGCATATGCATCAAATATGGTTGATTCGCGAAGAAAAATCTTAAATCTAGTAATATAGACCAAAAATCTAAAAGGTACAAAAAGAAAAATTCTAAACATCTCTGATTTTTCTAGTATGCAACAGCATATGATGCACTCTATACAATATATTTTCGTCCAAAAAAAATTGTACTAATTGGACACGAACCTGATAGAACGCACCAATCTGAGAACGCACATGTGTATTGAAGTGGAAAATGTGTTTTAAAACATGTTTTTAGGTAGAAATAGACCACAAATGTAAGTATTTGTATTTAATATTCTATTCTACAACGAATAAATGCAGTTTATTCAAGCTTCTCAACGATTTTCACCAAAATGCATATTCTCGTATTTGCTACGTGTTTTGAAAGAGCTAAATTTAGACGTAGCGTGGATTTGACCTTTCAAAAAATTAACATCAAATCCACCGTTTACGTCTAAATTTTTGGACTACAGTATTGACCAGAAATGACCACTATTGACCAGTAAAGACCACTATTGACCAGTATTGACCACCGGCCCGGTCAATACTCAATTGACCCGTCAATAAGCCAACCCTGCCACTGGAAACATGAGAGCGCCGGAAATGGGACAGCTGGTGATACTTGGTCGTCATTAAGGGAGATACTACCAACTTGGTGAAGGCCAAGTGGGAAGAGTGCTCGCACTGTAAATGAGTGGTAGAAGGTTCGAGTTAAGTCTCTCTACATATTTATCTCGCCCTGTGATATAAAAACAATTTGCATCAGTCTCAAAACTCAAGCCTGAACTTGCTCTCCAAATTGATATTCTGTTTACCTTGGTCTTTCAAGAAAGCTACCTCTTCAGATGCCATTTTATCTTTTCGGTGGAGTAGTCCTAATTTTTTAAGTTTCTGCAGATTGCTAAAATAATGTCCCGAAACGATTAAAACTTGTTATTTATGTTGGATTTGCTATTTGATATCGCCGCTATCCACCATATTTGTTTACAATTTGACGTAACGGTTGTCGGTACAACCCTGACCAGAACGGTGAACGCTGTTCAATTGACTATTACACTGCGCAGGTCCTTGGCGGACAATCATATAAAACGACTGAGTAAGAGTCAAGCTGTACATCTAAATACAGAAATATTATTTGTTTTCAAAGAAAGAGTATCATTGAAAAAAGTAAAATATGCATATCTGGAATTGCAGCATCCAGAAAATATAACTCCAACACGCCACCAAAAAGTAGACAGAAAACAGAGCATCATGCGTTCATCGTATGATCAGTTAAATGAGACACCACAATGAACTAACAATAATCAATGCTTTGACAATAAGAGATCGTGGATCGGCTAATTGTTAGACCTTATTTCAAAATGCATTACAAGTTTAACATTGATATACAATTTGGTCAATTCTGTTTATGCCCCCACTACGTTTGTTAATTCGTTTGTTAATTTTGTTTCCGAACCTCCCTCCCCCTCACACACCCCAAAAACAACAACAATAAACCATAACCAGAACAAAACAACAGTAACAATCCCATCAAAACAAAAACATCAAAACGACAAACAACGAAAACAATAAAAAACACAGACAAAACTTTGTTACAGAGACTGAAAATGTTTTCGGAATTGCTGAAAAGCCACTGGAGTGGATAACATCATACCTTCCAGATAGAAAACATACAGTATACATTAACGGTGTGCTGTCAAAGCCGGTCACACTTAATTTTAGTGTCCCACAGGGATCTGTTTTAGGGCCAAAATTTTATACTATGTAGACTAAACCACTTGGTGCCATTTGCAAAGATCACGGGCTGCAATACCATCTCTACGCCGACGACTCACAGCTGTATCTATCTTTCAAACTATTAGATGACATTTCTAAGGAAGAAACATTACAACGCATTCAATAGTGTGTCTCCGAGACATAATGTCATGGATGAATGCAAATATGCTCAAACTTAACACTGATAAAACAAAAGTCATCATATTCTCATCTCCGTGTAACTCCAAACGCATTGAAGATCTATCGATATCAGTGGGTGACTCTAAAATAAATCAATCGGTTAATGTTAGAAATTTAGGTGCCATCTTTGATTCAAACATGGAAAAATCACATTAATTCGGTATGCAGATCATGTTCTGCTCATCTTAGACAAATAGGCAGAATTCGGAAATATCTGACAATTGATGCATCTAAACAACTTGTCACTTCATTGGTCATTTCGCGCCTAGATTACTGCAATGCACTGTTGTATGAAGTACCTCAAACATTAATCAACAAACTGCAGATTGTTCAAAATTCAGCTGCCCGCATCATCTCCAGAACTTCGCGGTACGATCATATTACACCTGTACTTAAAGAATTACATTGGCTTCCGGTGCAATACAGAATCCAGTTTAAAATTTTAACACATACCTACAAAGCTTTAAACGGAAAATCGCCGGAATATATGGAAGAAATGTTATGCGTTTACAAACCACGAAGGAATCTACGATCTCAGAACAAAGCACTTACTTTAGTTATACCAAAAAGTAAAACTGTAACCTATGGCGACCGACGATTTGAATATGCAGCTCCGAAACTGTGGAACGATCTGCCGTCTGATGTGAGAGACTCAAGCTCATTGTGTTCTTTCAAACGTGCACTTAAAACACACTATTTCAAACAAGTCTATGAATAGTATTTTTATCGTGGATAATCTGAGACAGTGATTTTTAGAAAACTGTGTGACTATTGTGTGATATCAACCATAATTTTACAATTTGTTTTAATTCTGCTAATATCTTCTAAGACAGTTACAAGTACTTAAGATGTTGATTATAAAATACATTAATTTTAATTTAGTATCTTATAAGTTTCGCTGAAATATTTTAATTTCAAACGACTAGGTTAATACCACATTTTAATTGATTGTCTCATATCCTTGTTCTTAGTATGTCGTAGATTAATCAGTTATTAGTTTATATCATTGTAAAGCGCCTTTGAACGTGTATATGAAAAGGGCGCTATATAAGTTTGGTAATTAATAATAATAATAATAAAAATCTCGAATTAATATCACAAAACATATTCGCTTACAACTCGTCTATTCGAATATTTCGAAAATTGTAAAATTCACACCATTAAATGGTTGTTTTTGGTATAAAAATTTTGAGAATTGTGTGAGGAGTCTTGTGCTGGTGTTAGGATGTTACATTTCCCTCCGCGGAGGCTACGATGCAAATACTGGCTCCTTTACAGCTCATTATGATGGACTGTATTAATTTACAGTTCATGTTTGCAACTGTGAACGTCAATATGTGGTGAACTCGATCGTGCTCAATGGTTCGGAGGTACTGCTACTGTTCAAACCGGCAAATTAGATTAATGTAGTTCCTACACTGCTTTGTATTATGGGACGGCATGACAAAGTGCGGTTGAGGTCCATTATGATTGAAAACATCCATCGACGTGCTACTTACATAGGTGTTTTGCTCAATGCGCGATTGCACTACTATGTCGAAGTACTTTGCTCGGAATCCATGTTTTATCAGTCTGCATAATTAGGATTTTCATAAGCTAAATTAGTAATAAAACAAAATGTGGCTTACTACTTACCGTTCGACCTAAATACCTATCAAATCACGGTTAACTGGGATAGAGTGTTTTCAAAATTGTTTTAAAACATAATGTGGAAATTGGTTTGACCAAATATTAAAAAATATATTTCATAAGAACAATTTGATCACTGAAGTCAGATCTGACAAAATAATACCGTTGTGGTGTTCAGGACTGAGATGATACTGATCAGTGTGTCATGAGAGCTAATAAGAACACTTTGCCGATGTTCATAAAGCTAAAACTGGAAACAAGTCTCAAATCTTAAGCATTTATGTAGCTGAAATAAAGACTAGGCTCTATTTCATTCAGTAAGATGGTTGAGATTTGACACCGGTCTCTGAAATTTTGATCTTGAGTTTTATGATCATGGACGCGTATTTCAACAGAGACCAGGACTGAAGATTATCAACCTGGGATTGGAAACCAGTCTAAAATCAAATTTCAAGCATCTGATTATCTGAAACGCCGACTGGTCGCCACTTCAGCCAATCAGATGCGTAAAATTTGAGACTGATTTTTATGCTAAGTTTTATAACCATGGGCACAGAATTTAATCAATGAGATTAAATGATGTTGGTTAAAAACATACACCTCGTGTTTCGTCAGAGATAAAATCTACAGACTCGTGTTAAACTTACGATCTCAGTTTAGAACGATAACACTTACTACATTCTGACCACACATTCCTTGCCTAGTTTAATCAGTGAACCTTGGATTAAATTAATGTATTGTCTTATTAAAACAACTTGTTGATGAATTGTAGGGTCCAGAATTCGTTTGAGACAGTCGTACAGGAGTTACATGATAAATTCCAGCTTTCTCACCAAAATCTCCCTGAAAATTAAATATTGCTGCCCAGAAGGGGGTTCAAGCAACCCCACTTAAACCTCTCCAGGTACGCCCCTGCTTTTAAAAATATAGTTAGCACACGTGTAACCGTTTTCATTAACAGCCATCCGGTACAATTGAATGTTTCCTAGGTGTCCTTTGGTGTTGTTTATTGTTGGTGTGTTTGATGTCTCTTATATACGATACTTATTCTTCTGCTGTTTTGCAAGGAGCCGAGTTGTCTAATTTTGACTAGTGCGACTAGCGCGGCCAACTAATGCCAACATGTATTAATTAACAAGGAAACTTAATCGATCGTAAGTTTCAATTCTAAAATTATTTCTACGCGGTTTAACTTCATTTGTGAATTTGGCATATCTAATTATTTCAAAACTAGTCAAAAGTTTGTTTGTTTCCAAATAATTATTATCTACGTTTCAAAGACTGTCAGTTTCCCCACTAATAAAATTGTTTAATTTGTTTCAATTTTATACCAATATTATATTTGTAGAGAACAACTAAAGATCAAATTTAAAAAGGGATATTTTTCAAACCATTGTACGTGATACTACCTGTTTAACTCTCATTTATTTAATCTTCAACGACACTTGAAAGTGTTATCCAGATTTAAAACGATGATAAAAATAACAGATTCAGATAAATGCAGCGGGCGTAATCAGTTTAGCTATCAAGCCTATCTGTACCATAAAGACCCACATCCCAAAAAGAGGCTCCTATCACGACTATTGACTATCATTATGAAAACTGATTAACAGGTTAACAAATAGAAGAAGGGCCTGAAATAACACATATATAGAGTCACTTTAACCTATGTTTTCAAATCATATGATCTTGGGGATAGTTTAAGTAAGCGAATTTATGAGTTAATAGTAAAAGAGCAACAACAACTTTACTGCTTGCAACATGAGTAACATTGTGAACGATTTCGCTAATTTGTATTGTGAAATATGCGATGATACGGCGGACGAATTTCTCGTGCATGGATACTGTACAAACTGTAATCAATATATGTGCAAAAATTGTTTCGAGTATCATTCAAAACCGAAACCAACTAGACATCATGTTTTGAAGGCAAAGTCAGAGATGCCAAAGCCAACAGAGAGACCGGTTGCTGCTGTTTCCGCTGACGCATGCGTGGAACTGTGCTCACGACATTCGACGGAAATTGCCACGTTTTACTGCGAAACTCATGGCGAATTTTTCTGCAACTCTTGTGCAGCGACGACACACCGAACCTGTGATTTTCTTTACATCCCAGATGCTGCCAAAGATTTTGCTAACAGTAGTGAATTAGAGAAAACATTTGCTGAATTAAATAGCATTTCTAAGCGATGCGAAGAAAACATCGATCGTGCTACGAATAACACAACGAAGAGTAGCAATCAGCTTGCTTCCGCGAAGAGAAGTGTTGACTCCTACATTGAAAGCGTCAGAAAACATCTGTATGAAAAAGCCGAAAAGTTTTACTCGAAAATGGAAGAAATAAACAAAGACAACAAAACGCAAATGGACGCCGTTGCCGACATTAGCAAAACAACAAAGACACACTCGGACGAAACAAAAACCAATCTGAAAAACCTGTGCGACAAAAAACAGTACTGCCAGTTGTACACCGAAACTAAGAAAGCCGCCAAGGTAATAAAGCAACTCGAAGGGACAGTTGAAAAGGCAACTTCTGATAACAAAATTCAGGAATTCAAGAGCCAAATTGACAAACGACTTTTTCAATGCGCAGCAAATTCCAGTTTATTTATTTGTATTGATCCCAATGATAAGAAGAGATTGTTTCCGATTTACCAGTCTGTGATGGTGTCCAATGCGGAGAAAGGAGATAACGACATACCATTCGAAAGGGCACCAGAAATACCGGGAAGTTTCCGACAAATGCATGCACCGGAAGTCGATAACATACCGGAACCTCGTTTTCCACCACCCGCAATTCCGCCGAGAAGAAATACGGTTGGCGAAATCCATGTAGAGGAAGAAAAACCGGCGACGGATGAAGATGCAATTTACGAGCTGATAGAAGACAGGCAAAGTTATATGCAATAACTTAACCTCTGTATAAACACATGCTTTTTATAGTGTTATTTGCCGAAAATGATGTTGTATCCGCACGAATAGTACTAGATCTTTGAGTTTTAACACAGCTTTTTGTCTAAATACATTGTTTATGATAAAATATTTTTCGCTGCAAATTATTTATTTAAGTATCAAAATGAATGTTTCTAATAAAAAAATGTTGTTTTCAAAGGAGGTCGGACACAACATTTATGAATACAAAAACGCTCTAACAATACCAGTGTCCTTAAATGGTCCAAATTTTCAAAACACGCTATTCGTAAGCAATTTGGTTATGGTACACAGTAATTTATTTCGTATGTTAGCATAATCAGGTTACTTTGTTCTATTTTGTCTTTTGCTAAAAATAATAATATATTAATGCAGGTTGCCATAGCGTCATGTATTTAAATAAAGTTAATGCCTGATACATAAACTCCTCAGTGTGATATTTGAGACAGGTCTTCAATTTTGGTTTTATGTCATCTTATAAAAGTGCACCGCAATTTTACGGGGATACATCTCCCTGGAATTATAAGCCGGATGCATATATTTACTTCAATCCATTTCCATTGAGTCTATTCATCACCCAGGCATCACAGCAATTAATTACTTCAATAAAATATCTTTTATGTTTCGCAATGATGGTGGAAAGTTATTCTTATGACCAGCTCCTAAAGCACACAGACTTGATCTATAGATTTTTGATATATCATGATCTTGTTTTTATGAAAAGTAAATATTAAAATGTTTATGAAGAAATATTAGTAAGTTACAGTTTAAGGAACCATTGCATTTCATAGCCGGGTTACATTTCTATAATTAAACATGTCATGGCAAAGTGTCAACTATGACACAAACAGATTACCAGCACAAAGACCAATTTTGAGTCCATCAAATAATTGTTATTAGCCAATCTTAAGCTTAATTCCAAAACGAGAAAATTAATAGAAACTTTCAGTACCTGACAATTTGTTCCATAGTTGTTTTGGGCCCCATGTCATCAAAGTTTTGAAGTTTAATTCAGCTTTCTTTTCATCCTCCGCCAATTGAAGTAAACATCGTTCAACATCATATTTAGTCAGTTTGAGAGGCAGCTTACAAGAACATGTCTCGGATCCATCGCAGTCTTCATTATGCCAGGTACTTGCAAGCTCAGAATCTTGAGGTAGACCTTGGAGTGTAATAGAAAGTGTACACAATTGTTTTGACCTTCCTTCACCTGGGTTAGGGTCTGCAACATACTTTAACCGCACGAGATTGTCTAACATTAGAATTAAATGACATTGTCTCAAACTTGTTGAAGTACATGCTTCCCCAGATGAATTTGTGTAGTTTAAAGTATGCTGTGCTAAATATGTGTTTTAGTAGCATAATTCATCAGTGGATTTTTTCTTAAGAGAGTTTTCACCTGATCTTAAACTTGTTGTAATTCCAGCATTTGAAGTGACATCAAAGACAGATTGAATACTTTTGTATTCTATAAGTAATTCTTCTGTTTGTGCCTTTTGAAAAATTCCATTGTAATTTTTGTTCAAGTTGTTTAATAATATGTCATAAATGGCATAAAGCTTTTCTAACTTATGACAAAGAAATACTTGTTTATCTTTTGTTTTTTTAAGACTTCTTACATTTGTAAATTTTTCGAGGAGTAGCTGACTTTCTATAGGTACTTCTAAGCACCATTCTTTCAGTATATCAACATTGCCGGCCGTAAGAGGGATATTTGTATTCTCCACAAAACACCAGTCACACGCTGTCACGTAATCTGTTGTCTCAATAAAAGAGTCTTCTTCATCTCCAATTATTCTGTAGTTCCAAGTATAAAAAAATCCACGCACTTCATTCAGTTCAATGTCATCTCTCAATAAAAATCTTGAAAAGTTTCCACATTCTGAATAATTCTGCACTTGTCTTGCATGAATGAAATAAAAAAAATTCAACTTTCAAATTGTGCTTCCTTTTCAAATTATAGTAAGCTCGCTGACAAAGGTCATTCAGGTCACACACAAGTTCTTCAGAGTTTGTAACAATTACAACTTGAATGACATTAAGGTCTCTTGATTTGCAAGTATCAAAACTTATGACATTATTCACCTCTTGTTCACAGTAATTTCTGAAAATAACTAGGAGTTCACTTTCGATTAAAGCTGGATTATGTTTATTTTTGGCAAAATAAACCACATCTGCATCAGATTTTTTAATGCGCTTTTCAGTTTTTATTGCGTGCTTTGTCGAAATGTTCAAGAATTGTTCACTGCATTCTTTAAAATTAATAACGTTTTGAAATTTTTTAAATTTAAGCTCTATAAGATTGTCATATTCGCAAAGTTCAAATTCATAAGACTTTGAAAAGTGCCATTCAAACAAACACATTTTTCTCCACTGTTCCTGGGTAAAATGCTGTTTATGCTCAATAACTAGAGTCTCGATTTTGGATTCATCAATCTCAATATTTTGCAAAAGAAAGTCTATGCTGAAAAGCTTTGTTTTAGCTATTAATCCATATAATTCAAATGATGATTGAACATCTGTCGATGTCTCGATTCCTCCTATTAGTTCTTTTTCCACAAGCTCGCAAATTGTTTTACAAGATTTCAAATTATCACAATTTCTTAAACTATATTTCAAGGCTGAAGAAACAGGTACACCAAGTTTTCCATTAAATTCTTTCAGGTCACTCAAATTACGTTTAATATTAAACTTTCTTACATTGATGTCTTTTGCTGTTATATAATTTGAGAAATCCTCAAAATAGATATAATTTGTATTTGATAAATTCTCATCATCTTTAAACACCTTGAAAAGTTTTGTAAACTTCATAGTACCACATTGTCTGAAATAAAAACCAACTCAGTTTAACGTTTTAACTAAAGCTAAACTCTAAACTCTAAGTCTAAACTGTTTTAATTAATGATATTAATCAATTGATAGACTGTTTTGTTTTAAATAATAACTTGAACCTACAATCTATTAATCAGTTTTACATTTATTTATATCTTTGTTTCTTAAATAATACATAACTCAAATGGAAAACAAATAATAAAAATAATAAAAAAACATACCTTGCTTTAAGCTCAAGAACCACAGTACAAAATGTTGAGTGTCAAAAGCTGTAAATTTTATCGTTTTTAACAACAAACTTATAAATACATTGTACAATATTGTTAGCAAAAATGGAATTAGCCTGTAAGAAAATGATGCAGATATGAAGTATGAGGATATTGAACACCAAATAAACCTTTATAATAGCCAGTGCTTATCAGACAGACAATCTGCTGATTTACAGCTCAGTGTGGGCTAATGTTTATTTTATGATCCTTCAGTCAAGTGTGAGGGCAATTAACTTGATAGCATGCTGAGATATAACTGTAATGACCCACCTAGCCAAAATCCACATTTCTTTGGAAAAGTTACCCTTATTCCTAAGATTGTAAAACATCGCAGAAAATCATTTGTCCCACGTAATGTAAACAGTCTGATCAATGTATGATGTGACGTTAGTGCATTTGTTTCAAAATAATAAAGTATGGTGTTCCGTTTAAAGTATTTAAGGGGTCACTGATACTTACTGAAGATGTCAAAATACCAAGAACAAAGTTTTGAAAACTCGCTCTCAACACAAACTTTTAAGAAATACCGGAACCCATCGAATTCAATAAATATTGACAAGTTTTCCTGTCAACAGCCAAAAACTAATACAAAATAATATGTTGACAAAGACGTATACTTTTACCGAAATATTAAAACAGTTGGGAGCGATTAGGAACAAAACATCAATTTATCCTCCTAAATATTAAACATCATGTATAATATCAGAAGCACTGGACGTTTGTTTCAGTACATTCCCTTCATAGGGACCGGGTTTCAGCGAAAAATACCTCTAAATATTGAAGTTGAAAAATGTGACTTGGTACTAATATTACTGAAAGGGTGCGCAGCCGCCATAATTCACCGGATTTCCGTTGGTTAAATGGCGGCTGCGTACCCTTTCAGTAATATTAGTACCAAGTCAAAATTGTCAACTTCACTATTTAGAGGTATTTTCGCTGAAACCTGGTCCCCATGATTCCCTTACAAAGTTATTTGTTTGCAATTATTGCATGTGAAAATGCCATCGAGTAATGGTGGCTTTCACACTTGACCTGTTTGGTTTGAATATCGCTGGCGTACAGTCAGGAGGACAGACAGACAAAATGAGGGACTTCATCTATCTACCTGCCTGATTTGCTTCCGCTACCGCTTAAACAAATTTAGAAAAAAAACAACACAAAATAACACAAAATCTTTCGAAGCAAGGAAAACTGTCCTTTGCAAAACTGTCGGACGAGGTTTTGTATTTAAGTGTTGTGTGAATAAAGATATTATACACGGTAGTAAATTTTAAGCAAAAAGAGATATATTATCTGATGAACATAGATTGTGGCGATTTGGCGAGGCGATAAATAGGGAAAACATGATAAACGGCGCACACGACATTTACATCTCAGCATACACGAAAATTCCGACAAAAGCTTTTAACTGAAGAAATAGTAGCCTTGACATTTTACCTTTTGACCTCAAAATCATCTTAAGATGACAAATATACTGTACCTTCCAAGTCTGGTGACTATACGTCACTATGTTCTTCAATGATTTATTCAGTAGGTTCAGTATGTCCTTGAAGAAGAACATACAAATCAAGAGGATTTTGGTGTTTGGTAGCTATTTTTATGTGCCAAATGCTCGTGACTTTAACCCTTCGCCCCAGAATAAATATCCTGGGCTCATCTTTCTATCACTTTTAGCCTGTCTATTTTATGTTCATATATTTGAACAATTCAGTTTTTAAATTCCACTTAACATTTAAGTAGACTCTGTTTAAGACTGTGTGGCCCTGATCAGGATCTACACTGGTTGCAAAAAAAATCTAAAAATCTTTTTTATCAATGAAAGTACAATGACAAATTCCATAGCACCTTAAGTCACATTGTAACAAGTCTTATATGCATATATTTGTAGGATATACAAGTACCGCCAAAAGGCTAGGAATTTCAACAGATGCAGATTCTTGCATTTGATCCAAGTATTAAATTTGATCATCATTAACAAAATTAGACTAAATTAGATGTTAAGAATGACAATAAACTGACCATTTCTGGAATATTTTATTACACCACAGGCGCTTGATGTTTTGAAATCAATTGCAAGACTAATTTCCCTTTCATCATAAGGTAAAATGCAGTATCTTTAGTAATAAATATGCCCCCATATTGAAACCAAAGTAGAGCTGAAACTTTAAACATCTGTGTTACACCTAAACTTAACCCTTTACTCCATATACAGTGCCCAAGGTTATAAAACTGAGCATGGAAACCAGTCTCAAATCTCAAGCATCTGACTGGCTGAAATGGCGACTGGTCGCCATTTCAGCCAATCAGATGCTTGAGATTTGAGACTGGTTTCCAAACTCAGTTTTATAACCTTCAGCCCAGTTGTGTGACCAGTGTAGATCCAGATGAGCAGGCACATTCATGGTGTCTGATCAGTTCCTACACTGTTCACTATTTGGTCTGAAATAACCTTATAAATCAAAAAGCAAACAGTGCTG
Source organism: Corbicula japonica (assembly GCA_038501625.1). Classification (NCBI taxonomy): domain Eukaryota; kingdom Metazoa; phylum Mollusca; class Bivalvia; order Venerida; family Cyrenidae; genus Corbicula; species Corbicula japonica. The sequence goes on along the minus strand of JAZAYU010000001.1, from coordinate 7,632,524 downwards.
TTCCTGATCAGATGGCACCCATGCGATAAAGGTGTATTTAAGGAGAACCCGCTTAAACCTGAAGTGTGATGATGACACCAACAAAATGGTGTGAAGAATAGCTCAACATGTTCTTCTAATAGCTGAGTAAACAACTAACAACTTCATGAATCATGCTATTTTATATATACATTTCAAGAAGATTAAGAAGCAGCATTTTTCCCTTCAACACCAAAATACATTTGAAATATATGTCCAGAACCATGTTTTTCTAGAAATTCATACAGCATTCCTAAGTCCATGTGATATTCTCTCCCTTTCCCACCTCGTGCATCAAACACCATTTCCTCAAAGTTTTGAAACTTTCTGTGATTACTCAATTGTTCATCACCAATGTCTTTTTCTTCTTTCTCCTTTATTGCCAGTCTTTTCCAGTTCAGTCTCCGTATCCTGTGCCAGAATTCATCAACAGGTCTGCTGAATCCTTCTACACAGATTACGCCGGGCTTCCCAGGTAAACTAAAACCAGTTAATTTCAATTCTTCTGCCCAGTCTATTATATCCCTTCTCTTAAATTTACTGTAAATATGGTGACTATAAATCCAGAGTCTTGCAAAAATGGTGTCTTCTTCAATTTTAGTCTTTTTAGAGTCATCATCATTGTTAAAACTGTCTGCATAGTTGGTCAAATTTTCTAGGATCCATTCTATTATCGAATACAAACAAATTTCTCCACGCTCAATAGTGAGAATGAAGTCGTGAAGATCCTCGTTCAGTTTTTGATGGTTGTTTCGACTCATGTTGGGTGATCTTGTAAAAACTACTGGTGCAACATTTGGATATTCATGGGGAAGCTGGCATACCAGTTCAACTGTGACCTGAAATTATTTAACAGTGAACTTAAATTCCTTACTAAAAGAATTTTCCAATCTTTACTCTCTACATTTTACTGACAGGCCTTTGTTTTATAATACAGTATATTTAAGAACATCAGTAAACATAATTACAGCTTCTAGACTTGAATCTATTCTATACTTACATGTTTGCACTTCAGAAACTTGTGATAAATGCACTGCGTAGCAGTTAAAGTTAAGATACTACAGACTGTTAACAAGTAACAATTTGCTGTACTAAAATCTTTTGGTCTATACTATTTCAAGGTGAATTCATTATTCTGCTGTTAATTTCTAGTAGTTTTATTCTTTGCTAATGAAATGATCTGCTTGCAATTTATTTTAAGTCAAAATTAAAACACATAAATTCTAATTTTTAAACAAGCAAATATTGTCAAACATTATCTGTAAGTAAAATTTTGTAGAATTGGCCCAATTGGGTAATAACTACAACTAGATCTGGATCTAATGTGATCATCTATAGGGTATATAGGTAAGTCATATCCATGCAGAAATGGTTATTATTTAATGTTTTAATAATGAATTAATTCTAAAATAAAAATAGTAGTTTCATCTACACTTTAAATCTTCTTATCATTGCTAGACTAAATTTCAAGACATAAAGAAATCATCTGCATGTTTATTATTGTATTTGCAGATAAATGTTCTTATTAATAGAAGACTGACCCTTTCCTCCATATACACAGATTTATCCAAAGTGTGACAAGTGTATATACTGGTCACATCCATGCAGTTTGATTAGGATCTTACATTGTTCCATTTAGATTGATTATAGGCTATTTCTGACCAAGAAGTGACTAGAGTAGATCTGATCAAACTGCATGAATGTATAGGCTTATCTGGATCATGTACAAGTTTCAGTTTTGTCAGTTTTAAGTTGTTTTACCTTTTCCTCCATAGACACACCTGTATCGCGTGAGCGAACACTATAGATTCAGATCACCTGTCACATAATATGTAGGTCCATGCAGTTTGATCAGATCTACACTAGTCACTTCTTGGTCAGAAATAGCCTATAATCAATCTAAATGGAACAATGAAACTGCATGGATGTGACCAGTATATACACTTGTCACACTTTGGATTAATACTAACCTCACTCTCCTCAGGAGCTATTTTTAAAGTAAAACCCAATCTTGACTGCAAGTATTCATATTTGATCTGTCCTTTAACAAACGCTTCAATGTTCACCAAGGCCGCGGCATCATCCAACTTCAACTCACCAGCATTTGGGAACATACTTTGCAACATTTCATATTCAGAAATTTGTAGTTCCATCATTTCCTTAACATTTACATTCAAGTGTTCACCATCTTCTTCAGAACCCACTGCAGTCATTTGTTCAATGTAGCTAAAAAAAGAAGAAAACATTTTAAGATACATATACACTGCATACTCCTTATAATGTTGCCCGTTTAAAATCGCGGTCCATTATAACGCGGTCGCACCGTGGATCCCCTATTTTTGTTTTAAGTGAATTCTTTTTACCATGAAATGCCAAAAAATCAAACCGGAAGTCATTTTTTATCGAAAAATAAGGATATTGAGGAGTGGAAGAGGGATTTGTCTCAAAGGTGGGGTCAGCTCATACAAATGGGGTCTATCTTCAAAACCCTATTTTTATGCTACAAACTGGTCAAGACTTTTGGTCAATAAAACTTGCAGCTTTATATTTTTTATCCCAAAATATCCACACACTTGTTAATTCTACCTGTCTACCAAAGACTAAAACTTGGTTTCCAGTCTTCAGGAAGAATAGTGTGGTCTGGTCGTATATGGTATATTCGGTATCTAAAATGGCTGAGCAATGGTGATCCCATCTTTGAGTCCTGATCGATTTCACGTATTTTCAGCGAAAACTGCTCGCATCACATCCGAAAATCAACTGTCCGAAAAACGGTACACATTTTCTTTGGTTCAATATATCAACTGCTATTTCTGAGTATTTGTCAAAATAAAATGTCAGTCATAATCGAAAGTTGTAAACAAACGCATTGAGAAATCATTAAAACCTCACCTAAGTCTCTCTTTTTAGAAAAAATATCTCGCCAGGTTAATTATTTAGACGTGTATGACAGGATAGCACTATATTACGATACTTGAGGGATAGAAATGTAACAATAACTGAGGGTAGACCGCCTTCGGAATGTCAATCAAGTGTCATATATTATCGTTGTCATCTCTTAATGTTCGCGTGTTGACAAATCCCAATCTGAACTCATCGGACAGTGTCTACACACGATCGCCGATTAGGCGGAATTGGCCGAGTAGTTCCGATTGGACAAATCCACATGAAATTGCAAGATTGTCATATATTATCGTTGTCATCTCTTAATGTTCGCGTGTTGACAAATCCACATTAAATTGCAAGAATTTGGATTGGATTGTTTTGTAACAGAGTTCAAGTTAATAAAATCTATTCTTTGTATTTATATATTTGTGATGGAACGTCTAAAAGCTTACAATAGGAACTGTTAATTATAGCTTTTTAGTCTGTACAAGGAAGAGACTAGTAAAGGATAAAATTCGCACATCGTAGTTTTTGAATGATACTAATGAAGAGACAATTACTAAATATTAAATTTACAGTTGGGTCCTTCATCTACCGGGGTAATTATTTTATCAGATTCCGAGCTTCAGGTATATTTCAACCGGATTAAATTGTGCTTATGTAGGCTCGATGTGTGCCTTTGGAATGACGACCGCTGAATGTCCATGTCAAGCGATAGGTCTTTTACTATGACGAGACAGACAAGAAAAAAAACCATTCCATGAGTGAATTTTTGTAATATGACATTAAAACATGTATTGAGTATTTCTTTAGCCCAATACTTGAGGGTCGCGGTCATTGTAAAGTGCATTTTCGAGTTAATTTGCGCGCATGAAAGAGAATTTGTAGGTAGGTAGTTGTTACTAGCAGAGTTTTTAGTGACAATGTCATGTTCTGTGAAGTAAAACACTGTTGAAGAATCCAGTTTCAAATGGTACAACGCTTGAGGGTCTGTCATAAATAATAATCGTTTTTGGAATGATCTTTCTTACTTCTTTGCGATTTCTCTTCAATTATTATCAGAAACCTTATTTCAGTACGAGTACACGAAAACCAATCATTTTATTCTATGTACATCACGTATAGTTGGTATTTCTAATGCCCAAAACGTGAGGATCTCGAACATTGTTTAGTGCATTTTAGAGCAAATTCGTGCAAGAACGAGAATTACTTTCACGTAAGTATAGTTGTTAGCCGAGTGTGCCCTGTAACTTAATGCTAACTTCTGTAAACTAAAACACTGTTGAAGAATCCAGTTTGAAAGGGTACAACGCTTGAGGGTCAATAGTTAATAATGTTCTTCATTTCAAATGCTCTTCTTACTGCTTTGCGATTTCTCTTAAACATTTATCAGAAACCTTATGAAAGGCTCTGAATCGTGTATTTTTGTATGAATAAATGAAAACCAATCACTTTATTCTATTTACAGGGAATATATAGTTGGTATTTGTAATGCCCAATACCTAAGGGTCTCGAACATTGTTAAGTGCATTTTAGAGCCAATTCATGCAAGAACGAGAATTTTTTTCATGTAGGTAGTTGTAATAAGCAGAGTGTTTAATGTCACTTAATGTTAGTTTTTATAAAAATAAACATTGTTGAAGCGTACATTTGCAATGTGTAAAATACTTGAAGGTCAATAATAAGTAATTACAAATGCTGGCTGTTGCCGTAATGCGATTTCTCTTTAATCGTGTTCAGAATCATAAGAAAAATATCTGATTCATGTTTCTTTCACCTAAATACATTTAAACCAATCAATTCCTTCTATCAACATCGCATTTGACCCAACACCTGAGGGTCGCGTCAAAGAAAAGAGATACGGAGAGTTTTTCATTCACTTAGTGTTGTTTTTAAGTGGAAAGTTGTTATAACCATAGTGTGGCAAGAAATTGAATGTAAGCTGCTGCAAACTCAAACATTTTAGTGAAGAATCGAGTTCCTATGGGTACAACACTTGATGGTTACTTACAAATGATGTTTCTTATGCCAACTGCTGAATACGACTGTCATGCAACGCGTATTTTACAATGGTGAGGCACGTAAGAAAAAGCATGCCTTTCATGAACGAATTCTTATATTAGCACATTAAAAGCATTTCGTGTTAAATATACAGTGCATGTATTGAGAAGTTTCTAAGCCCAATACTTGAGGGTCGCGACCATTCTTAAGTGCATTTTAGAGCCGATTCGTGCAAGAAAGAACATTTTTGTCATGTCGGTAGTTTTTATATGCAGGTGTAACTTAATGCTAACTTCTGTAAACTCAAACATTGTTGAAGAATACAGTTGGAAAGGGTACAACGCTTGAGGGTCAATAATAAATAATGTCCTTTATTTCAATTTCTTTTTTTACTGCTTTGCGATTTCTCTTAATTTTTTTATGAGAAACTTTATGAAAGGATGTGATTCATGTATGTTTGTATTAAAACATGAAACCAATAACTTATTTTATGTACAGCGGATATAGTAAGTATTTCGAAAGCCCAATACCTGAGGGTCTCGGACATCGTAAAGTGCGTGTTAGTGTAAATTTGCTGAAGAAAGAGAATTTTTGTGTGTATGCAGTTGTTAAAAGCAGAGTGTTTAATGTCAGTGAATGTTAGATTCTATAAAATTAAACATATTGTTGAAGAGTACATTTTCAATGGGTACAATACATGAGGTAAATAATAAGTAATGCTAATTTAATGTTAGCTACTGCTAACACAAACATTTGAATGAAGAGTCCAGTTCTAATGGGTACAACACTTGAGGGTTACTAACAAATGAGGTTTATTATGCCAACTGCTGAACGTCGCGTTCATGCGATGATTCTTTAATAATGGGGATATACATTTCATGAATGAATTCTTGCATTATTACATTAAAAGCGATTTTCTTCTAATATACATTGCATGTAGTTCTTGATCCCAATACTTGAGGGTCGCGGTAATGTGTAAATTGCATTTTAGTGCCACTACGTGCCCAATAAAAAGAATTTATGAAGGAAAGTTGTTATAAGCAGAGGATTTTATGTTACTTGATGTTATGCTCTGTAAACTAAAACACTTTTGAAGAATCCAGTTTTAAAAGAAACAACGCGCGAGGGTCAATAATAAATAGTTATCTTTATTTTAAATTATGTTTCTACCTATTTGCGATTTCTCTTAAATTGTTAACAAAACTCTTATGAAAAGATCTGATTCATGTATTTTCGTATCAATTCATGAAACCCAATCACTCAATTCTATGTACAGCGGATATAGATGGTATTTCTAATGCCCAATACCTGAGGGTGGCGAACATTGTTCAGTGCATTTTGTAGCCAATTCGTGCAAGAACGAGAACTTGGTTATGTAGATAGCTGTTATAAGTAGATTGTATTCTGTACTTTAATGTTAACTCATGTAAACTCAAACATTGTTGAAGAACCCAGTTAGAAAGAGTACATCGCTTGAGGGTCAATCATAAATAACGTTCTTCATCCCAAATGCTCCTTTTTGTACTGCTTTGCTATTTTTCTTAAATTGTTATCAGAAACCTTATGAAATGATCTGATTCGCGTATTTTTTGTATTAAAACATGAAAACCAATTACATTTTTATGTACAACGCATGTAGTGTGTATTTCTAAAGGAAAATACCCCAGGGTCTCGGACATCGTAAAGTGCATTTTAGAGCCAATTCGCCCACGAGGAGATTTTTTGTATATAGGTAGTTGTTATAAGCAGAGTGTTTAATGTCACTTATGTTAGAATATGTAAAAATAAACATATTGTTGAAGCGTACATTTGCAATGGCTACAATATTTGACGGTCAATAGTAAGTAATGCACCTGATAACAAATGCTGGCTGTTGCTGTAATGCGATTTCTCTTTAATTGTGTTCAGAATCCTTAGAAAAGAACATGTATGTAAATCATGTTTCGTTCACATAATACATTAGAACCAATCGCTGTCTTATATCTACATCATATATGTTGAGCATTTCTAAAACCCAACACCTGAGGGTCGCGTGAAAGGAAAGAGATACGGAGAGATATTCATTCACTCAAACGTATTGTTTTTAAGTAAAAAGTTGTTATAACAACAGTTTGGCAAGAAAATAAATATATACTGCTGTGTACTCAAACATTTTGATGAAGTCCAGTTCTTATGGGTGCAACACTTGAGGATTACTCACAAATGATGTTTCTTATGCCAAATGTTTAATGCGACTGCCATGCGATGAATCCTTAACAATGGTGAGACACCTAAGAAAAGCATCCATAAATTATTGTATTAATACATTTAAAACCATTTCCTTATATACACAGTGCATGAATTGGGTATTTCCAAAGCACAATACTTGAGGGTCGAGGTAATTGTAAAGGGCATTTTCGAGCGAATTCGCGCACAATAACGGCAAAATCTTTATGTAGGAAGTTGTTAATAGTAGAGGTTTTCATGTCACTTAATGTTATGTTCTGTAAACTAAAACACTTTTGAAGAATCCAGTTGCAAAGAGTACAAGGTTTGACGGTCAACGAAATATAACGTTCTTAATATGAAATGTGTTTCTTACTGCTTTGCAATTCCCTTGAATGACTATGAGAAGACGTGCAACTGAGCATGAATACATGAACAACAATCACTTATTTCTATGTAAACCGGATATAGTTGATATTTCTAATGCCCAATAACTGAGGGTCGCAAACAGCTTAAAGTGCATTTTAGAGCTATTTCGCGCAAGAAAGAGACTTATGTTCATGTTCTTAGTTGTTATAGGCGGAGTGTGTCATGAAAATTAATTTTAAGTTCTGTAAACTCGAACATTGTTGAAGAATCCATTTGCAAATGGTACAACGTTTGAGGGTCAGCAATAAATAACGTTCTTTGTTTCAGATGGTTTTCTTACTGCTTCCCGATCTCTCTTAAATTGTTATCCGAAACCTTGGAAAAGGATGTGATTCGGATATTTCGTATGAATAAATGAAAACTAACAACGTTATTGTATGTACAGAGCACAAAGTTGGTAATTCGAATGTCCTATACCTGAGGGTCGTGAACATCGTAAAGTGTATTTTAGAGGCAATTGGCACATTTAGGAGATTTTTTTATGGTTAGAAAGTTGTTATAAGCATGGGATTTAATGTCACTTAATGTTAGGTTTTGTCAATCTCACTAAAGTCAGATCTTATCAATAGCGTAGCGGTTTTCAGGAGATGATTTTAATCAGATTGAGGTTTTGTAAACTTAAACATAATGTTAAAGCGTACATTTGTAATGGGTACAATACTTGAGGGTCAATAATAACGTATGTACCTTATAACAAATGCTGGTTGTTGCTGTCATGCGATTTCTCTATTATTATGTTGAGAATCGTAAGAAAAATATCTGATTCATGTTTCGTTTACCTAATACATTAAAACCAATCACTTTATTATATTTACATCACGTATTTTGAGCATTTCTAAACCCCAACACCTGAGGGTCGCGAAAAAGAGAAGAGAAACGGATTGTTTTTGATTCACTTAAATGTATTGTTTTTAAGTAGAAATTTGTTATTACTATAATTTGGTAAGAAATTAAATGTTACCTGCTCCCTACTGAGACATTTTGGTGAAGAGTCCAGTTCATATGGGTGCAACACTTGAGGGTTACTCACAAATGATGTTTCTTATGCCAACTGCTAAGTGCGACTGTCATTAGATCAGTCTTTAACAATGGTGAGACCCAAATGAGAAAACATATATTTCATGAAAGAATTATTGTATTATTACATTAAAAACCATTTGCTTATATACACAGTGCATGAAATGGGTATTTCTAAAGCACAACACTTGAGGGTCGCGGTAATTGTTGATTGCATTACAGAGCCATTTCGCGCGCAATAAAAGAATTTATTGTGTATAAGCAGAGTGTTTCATGTCACTTAATGTTGATATGTTCTGTAAAGTAAAACACTGTGGAAGAATCCATTTGCAAAGGGTACAACGCTTGAGGGTCAACGAAATACAACTGTCTTTATATTGAATGTGTTCCTTACTGCTTTGCGATGTCTCTTGAATTGTTATGAGAGGTCATATGAAAGGATCTTATTCATGTAATTTTGTATGAATATATGAACAACAATCACTTAATTCTATGTTCAGCGCATAAAGTTGGAATTTCTAATGCCCAATACCTGAAGGTCGCGAACATCTTAAAGTGCATTTAAGAGCCATTTCGTGCAAGAAAGAGACTGATGTTCATGTTGTTAGTTGTTATAAGCAGAGTGTGTTCTGAAAATTAATGTTAAGTTCTGTAAACTCGAACATTGTTGAAGAATCCATTTGCAAAGGGTACAACGTTTGAGGGTCAGCAATAAATAACGTTCTTTGTTTCAAATGGGTTTCTTACTGTTTTCCGATTTCTCTTAAATTGTTATCCGAAACCTTGGAAAAGGATGTGATTCGGATATTTTGTATGAATAAATGAAAACTAACCATTTTATTCTATGTACAGCGCACATAGTTGGTATTTCGAATGTCCAATACCTTAGGGTCGCGAACATCGTAAAGTGCGTTTTAGAGCCAATTCTTACACGAAGGAGAGTTTGTGTGTGTAGAAAGTTGTTATAAGCATAGGATTTAATGTCACTTAATGTTAGGTTTTGTAAACTTAAACATATTGTACAAGCGTACATTTGTAATGGGTACAATACTTGAGGGTCAATAATAACGTATGTACCTTATAACAAATGCTGGTTGTTGCTGTCATGCGATTTCTCTATTATTATGTTGAGAATCGTAAGAAAAATATCTGATTAATGTTTTGTTTACCTAATACATTAAAACCAATCACTTTATTCTATTTACATCACGTATTTTGAGCATTTCTAAACCCCAACACCTGAGGGTCGCGAAAAACAGAAGAGAAACGGAATGTTTTTTTTCATTAACTTAAACGAATTGTTGTTAAGTAACAAGTTGTTAGAACTTTAGTTAGTCAAGAAATTAAAAGTTAGCTGCTGCCTACTGAGACATCTTGGTGAAGAGTGCAATTCATATGGGTGCAACACTTGAGGGTTACTCACAAATGATGTTTCTTATGCTAACTGCTAAGTGCGACTGTCATGAGATCAGTCTTTAACAATGGTGAGACCCAAATGAGAAAAAAACATTTATAGTTCATGAATGAATTATTGTATTATTACATTAAAACCCATTTGCTTATATACACAGTGCATGTATTGAGTATCTCTTAAGCACAATACTTGAGGGTCGCGGTAATTGTTAATTGCATTACAGAGCAATTTCGAGCGCAATAAAAGAATTTTTAGTGTATAAGCAGAGTGTTTCATGTCACCTTATGTTGATATGTTCTGTAACGTAAAACACTGTGGAAGAACCCATTTGCAAAGGGTACAACGATTGAGGGTCAACGATATATAACCGTCTTTATATTGAATGTGTTCCTTACTGCTTTGCGATTTCTCTGGAATTGTTATGAGAGATCACATGAAAGGATCTTATTCATGTAATTTTGTATGAATATATGAAGAACAATCACTTAATTCTATGTTCAGCACATAAAGTTGGAATTTCTAATGCCCAATACCTGAGGGTCGCGAACATCGTAAAGTGCATTTTACAGCCATTTCGTGCAAGAAAGAGACTTATGTTCATGTTGTTAGTTGTTATAAGCAGAGTGTGTTCTGAAAATTAATGTTAAGTTCTGTAAACTCGAACATTGTTGAAGAATCAATTTGAAAAGGGTACAACGTTTGAGGGTCAGCAATAAATAACGTTCTTTGTTTCAAATGGGTTTCTTACTGCTTTCCGAGTTCTCTTAAATTATTATCCGAAACCTTGGAAAAGGATGTGATTCGGATATTTTGTATGAATAAATGAAAACTAACCATTTTATTCTATGTACAGCGCACATAGTTGGTATTTCGAATGTCCAATACCTGAGGGTCGCGAACATCGTAAAGTGCGTTTTAGAGCCAATTCTTACACGAAGGAGAGTTTGTGTGTGTAGAAAGTTGTTATAAGCATAGGATTTAATGTCACATAATGTTAGGTTTTGTAAACTTAAACATATTGTTCAATCGTACATTTGTAATGGGTACAATACTTGTGGGTCAATAATAACGTATGTACCTTATAACAAATGCTGGTTGTTGCTGTCATGCGGTTTCTCTATTATTATGTTGAGAATCGTAAGAAAAATATCTGATTCATGTTTCGTTTACCTAATACATTAAAACCAATCACTTTATTCTATTTACATCACGTATTTTGAGCATTTCTAAACCCCAACACCTGAGGGTCGCGAAAAAGAGAAGAGAAACGGAATGTTTTTTTTTTCATTAACTTAAACGAATTGTTGTTAAGTAACAAGTTGTTAGAACTTTAGTTAGTCAAGAGATTAAAAGTTAGCTGCTGCCTACTTAGACATTTTGGTGAAGAGTGCAATTCATATGGGTGCAACACTTGAGGGTTACTCACAAATGATGTTTCTTATGCCAACTGCTAAGTGCGACTGTCATGAGATCAGTCTTTAACAATGGTGAGACACCGATATGAAAAAACATATATTTCATGAATGAGTTATTGTATTATTACATTAAAAAACATTCGCTTTTATACACAGTGCATGTATCGGTTATGTCTAAAGCACAACACTTGAGGGTCGCGGTAATTGTAAAGTGCATTACAGAGCCATTTCGCGCGCAATAAAGAGCAATTTTTGTGTATAAGCAGAGTGTTTCATGTTACTAAATGTTAATATGTTCTGTAAACTAAAACACTGTCGAAGAATCCATTTGCTAAGGGTACAACGCTTGAGGGTCAACGATATATAACCGTCTTTATATTGAATGTGTTTCTTACTGCTTTGCGATTTCTCTGGAATTATTATGAGAGATCACATGAAAGGATCTAATTCATGTAATTTTGTATGAATATATGAACAACAATCACGTAATTCTATGTTCAGCGCATATAGTTGGTATTTCTAATGCCCAATACCTGAGGGTCGCATTGGTTAAATGCAGTCCTGTAACTAAATGGAACAAGGCGGAGCAAATGGGCGGAGCATTTAAAGTAGGCGTGCCACCCTCACGTATTGTGTCCCTGAAGTATCGAGAAATAGCGTTTCCGTGTATGACACGGGTGTCGGTTAAAACGGCCTCAGGTTAAAACGACCTCATGTTGGTTTTTGGCTATTTGGCGAAATCGGTCCTGCTTTTTATTTGTTTGGTTAAAGCGGCCTCACTTCTGGCCAAAACGGCCTCACTTTTAGTCAAAGCGGCCTAAATAAATATTACATATTATATAAGCATGCTTATAATAATTGTATCATTTATAATTTTTAATACTCTTTATATTAAAAACAAGTACATCTATGTCAATTTGTTATCTATCCCTACAATTTAAACCCAGAAACAGGAAGCAGTGGTTAATGTTAACGCACAGAGACTCGATTACTCAGGGAACACTGAAACTCACCCTACCATCACTTTAGCTGTGTGCAGTCGACCGAGGCAAAAATCATCGAATTTGAAAAAACCTGCATTATAGACAACTAACCTAAGCTCTCCAACCTAAATGCTTTTCATCTTGCATTCGTCTTAAACTTGATATTTAGAAAAGACTATTTAGAAAAGACTATTGCCAATACCTACCACGGATCTCGACAGGCAGGTAGTTTTCCATTTATTTTTCAACAAAATTCCTTCGACTATTAACTGAATTTCTGCTGCAAATTTCTTTCCCCGACTTCCCATTTTTTGAAATACAAGCTATTGCATTCCAATCAGCATTTTCCTAAAAACAGCCTACAGAGTCAAACCTGTCAATGAGTAAATAACGGACAAAAATACTTTGTTGATACAAGACTGGAATTCAACTTAAAACTGCATAAAATTGAAAATAGAACAGCTGGTCACCAATCGTTAAATTTCACTCAATCCAGAGTCAGAATGTTCGCCATAACGATGTTTTCATATATATTGGTATCATTATTATGAGCGTGTAGATAAATCCAACAAGCATCGAAACATGTCCCTCGTTTTCCGAATTATGTTTAATAAAGATAAGTAAATGCTTACCATCTACCTTTCCTGATCAAAATAAACGTTGACAGTACCGTCACCAAAACTTTGCAGAATATTTTTCTCGCTTCACCAGCGGTAACGGTTATTCGCCCCACCCCGGGGCAATGATTAGACTTGGCTACTTTTTTGTATTTTCAATAATTAATATATAAGAAAATATACACTGCAGCGCGTTGGAGCCAAGGCAGCAGGTGCCTTGGTCGTAATAATTCGGCAAGTTGCGGCCCCGACGACTACGAATCAATAAATAGGGCTCTCAGGCGCTTATGCCATCAACAGTTAAATAGTGCCCGAGATTAGTGTGCTTTTCATACAACATTGTCGAGTTGATGGGTGGGTCGGAGTTGTTCCACCAAGACATCTTGTTTGTTCATATGAAAACCTGTTGGGGCAAGTGTGGGTTGGTGCACCCTAGAACCTGGTTTACACGCCATATGTGGCAAATTGTTTTGCCACTGACCATTCCAAGGTGGTTACCCAATCGGGCACTTACTTTCGTTAATTGTTTGTGGCGTCTATTTTAAAACTGTTCATTATATAATCATACTCTCTTCTCTCTACATTTTGGCTGTGTGGGGAGGCTATGTCTACTGGATGTGGCCATTTCTGAAATGCACATTTCAACTGTTTAGCTAATACACTGTCAATTATCAACGTCCAGGAAACGGCGATATGTCGTGGGATTTCCTCAGGGTGTTAACCTTAAAACCACGGTTGAATATGATGGAAATGCCAGAGAAATGTATCGAAATAACAGAGATTGTGCGAAATAATGCCATATTTAAAGACCACAGTCGTCAAAGTGAAAGAATTAGTGCTCAAAATTTAATTTAATTTTATTTATTATAAATTAACATCCCTTCTAAAGGAACATGGTCGAATGCTAGATTGTGATATAATTGTGTTAAATTTAAATAACGTTGATCAAAATGATTTTATCCGCGGCCCCTATGTTCAAATCGCTCTTAAGCGCCTGCGTTGTTTACTCTAAAAACAACAACCTGTAATTATATGATAAATATTTTAGACTTGACCTGACAACTGCCAAGATAAAATAAATACTGGTCTCCTTATGCGTTACCGGTAAAAATGTTATTGTATATTATACAATCATTTTCATAAAAAATATGTTTAAAAAGTATGACAGTCGTTGTGTTCGAAAAAACAACAACAACAACAACTGCAGGGAGTCTATCTCCCTAAAATACCGGAATCCAGTATTTAGCTGTATCAGAAATCACTCACGGTAACCTCCCTTACGACCGGAAGCAGACCGTGCCTTAGCGTTCTTTTTGGAATCATTAAAATGTGAGAAAATATATCGTATCGTTGATAACATGAATTACACCTCCTGTTTCTGTCACATTCCTATGTAATGACATCCAATTCTGCAACAGCCCATGTGACTGCGAGGCAAGTCCTTTTTATTTGAACTAAAGCTCTGACTTATGTGCGAGCACAGAAAACTGAGAAATCTGATGATGCTTCACTTCAGTACACACCATACAACTTTTGATAATGATCTGTTTTCATACACATCAAAATAATTTTTACATGATATATTTTCTCAGAAATCCGCATAAACTGATGAAAACAACAACTTAAATTGCCTAGTTGGTAAGGATACTTTCTCTGTTTCAATATTTTCAGGATAGCACAAGAACAATGGAGACAGAATTGAATTGCTGTTTACTTCAACTTCATAAAAATTCAGTCTCCTATCAAATTTACTGTTGAAATGGTGGCCAAATACAAATGGACAAGATTTACCCTGCTACAAAACTTTGCCCAGTAGGAGAAATCACAGGTGTTGTATGAAAAGCACATAGACATATAAAACATAGTAAGCAAATAGCATTGTAAAGCTATGACCTTACCGAGACTAGAGTCCCTGGAGTCATATCAGCAAGAACACACTGACGTGGATGAAAGGAACATATAGAGCTATTAACTCAAGAAATGCTTTGGTCGGCTCTCGTCTGACCGATCCGTAATGACCAAATTTACATCAGTAAAACCATATATCGGCATGGCTTTAAGTACAAACTATGCATTCTTTTGAAGAAATACAATGTATAAGTTCACTTACTATCAGTTGAATGATGGATATTTGCTTCCTGTAAGCAGCGCAGCCGTTATTTCAGGAATTATCATCTTGTAGTGTTCATTGATCTTTGTCATTTTAAGCGCTTGCAAAACGTCCTTGACATTCCGTCTCTTCCCGTTATCCGAATGAGACACACCTTCACGACCTTCACCTTTTCAAGCATCTAGATGATGAGGTTGAATTTTAGTTCAACCAAAATATGATGATAAATTTATTGCAATCCTGGAAAGTTCACGCAAAAACAACGGTACACTGCAACTCCGTTATATCGCGATCCGTTATATCGCAATATCCAATATATCGCGCTTGGTCCGCGGATCCCAATTTTTTTGCACATTTACAATGTATATGTTTGTTCATTCTTCGTGGGTGGTAAAAACGATCAAATGATTAAGTCAACGTTGGCGACAAATTCACGAAATGCACGCTTTTCCATGTCGTATAACGTCGTTATCGGCGATGGCTGTTTATTACATTTTGTATGCAGGGATTTAAGAGGTGATGTACACGTTCACCAGAAGATATAATTTAACATCAAATGTACGAAAATAGATTAGAGTTTTTTTTTTTTACAATTTTGTTGCTTCTGATTTGACATAAAACCCCCTTTGTGACGAACAATAGGTGCGAAAAACACCAAGCTGATACGTACTGGCAGAATTTTGTTCACCAGACAAACCGCAAATTAGTGACAATTAATGCAAGTTGCTAACCATAATAGGCATGAGCAGGAAACGTCAAAACAGGTTGTTGTTTTGACATTACCTGCTCATCGACATATCAAGCTGGTAAACGACGGACGACGAAGAACTAACATCGCCGACCATGACCGACCAACAGATCGTCGATCAGTTGAAAGTACCAAAAACAATAATACCGCCGTTGGAAATTGAAGACGGCGATCTTTGTTTTGTACATTTGTACAATTAATTTCTTTTTTATTAAAAATAAAACTTAATAAATTATATTTATAAAAAAGTTGTTTTAAAACATTTGTCCAGCACGGAACGTACTCCCTGAAGTACTCGTAGATCTCACGGCGTGTTAATTACGCAACACCACGATATACATGCATCTGACAGCAAAAACAAATGAATTCTCCTTGTTTCAGCGCGATTATTTACTTATATCGCGGTTGGCGGGCTTGGACCCCGAGGTCCGCGATATAATGGAGTTGCAGTGTATTGCAGTCTGGTGAATGAACCAATACATTGTATTTCTTCGAAAAAGTGCATAGTTCATATGAAAGCCATGTCGATATATGGTTTTATTGATGTAAATTTGGTCATTACATATATTGAGAAAAGTTAGAAAAGTAAAGAAAGTAGCTGGATATAAAAATATCTTGGAGATCCATTTACGTCTAAACACAAACACAAAAACTGAGCAACACAAAACATCAATTAAAAAAAAACACACGAGTAATATGTTACAGACAAAAAGTGTGAGGTACTTTTGTCAAATATATAAAATATCTATAAAATCTATTCGAAATTAACACATCAGATAAAATATACAAGCTCAAATATGCCTGCTGATTAAATTTATCTTAATATTGAAAAAAGAACAATTAACACCAAATAGAAACAACTAAAAATGTGAATCCAACACATTAATCAAATCAGTTTCTTATTAGGTTTTGCATTACTTAAACATGTTAATTTGTTAAATAAACCTGCTTAAATTCACATTGTATGTTATCTTATAAATTTACGATTTAGCCAATTCTTCAAAAAACATGTCATTAAAACAAAAATAATTTTATGTATAAACAATTATCAATTTCAGCCAAGTAACAAAATCTAAAAGAACAAGATGGTAAACAACAGAAACCATTCCTGAGAAGGCTGAGATATGCTTTGAGCTTGCAATGTTAGCTGAGAAAAGTTTAGGTATGTATACACAGTGAAAATAACTCGCAAATGCAATTATAATGTAAAAATTCAATATCTGAACTCAATACAGTGAAACCCCTCACTTAAGGACATGTAAAAGACTGATGAAAAGTGTCCTTAATAGGAGGGTGTCCTTAATAGAGAATTTGTATCACCAGCTTTTACATCTTTGGTTTGACATCCGTAATCTATAATTTATTTGACAGTATATAATTATGGTTTTAATAAGCCTCATGATATAAGTATAATGTAATAAATGAGACAAAATATAAAATTCATTTACTTATTTTAATTTTACACATGCTCTACAAATGCATTTTTTTTCACTATTCTCCATTATGGAGATTGTTGACAGAAATACATTATTTTTAATTTGTTTTATCTTGCCAAATGTGGTTTGCCTTTTCATGTATTAAATATTTACACTTCAACTTCGTCCTCTACGATAAAATCTTATTCATCAAACGAATCATAATTTCTGTTGGTTAACAGTGTGACGTATTATTTTAAAAGGTGTGGCTACAGTAGAGCCCTTCATAATTTATTGGACTTTGCACAATGTTTTGACGTGTGAGGTCGCTGAGAAGCTACGAAAAAGCGTGCCGTCATTCACTGTGCCGTCAACGTTGCTGTTCCAACATACTTTTGAAAAGCCATATTATCATGATTTCCTCTCATAATTTCTGTATAAATGAGAGTATTTATGAGTGTAAATATAAGGATTGAATCGATATTTGATGTCCTTAAATGTCGAAAGCATAATGATCACATTCCACTTATTTAAATAGCGTTTATTTGAATATTTCGCTTATTATAATAGATTATTAAAACACAAAACCATTTCTGTATATTTCTATGCTAAATGCTCTCTTTATTTGAATAGACCCCAGCATGCTTTTCGTTTATTTCAATAGCATTTTTGCACCTTATAACACATTAAAACGCTAATCCTACTTGAAAGTCAAACGTTTTTGCCCCAAGGCAATGTACATTATCGGTAAACTCGATAAATCTGTCATTGTTTGTCACCTGTGCTTATATCACCTGTGTTACATAATGACTTCCATTCACTTACAGTATACATTTATAGCAATGACGTCACAAAAAACGGGTTTTCTTCAAATGGAGAATTTTAATTTGTGATCACTGGGAAATTCCCGAATAAAAATAGATTAATCGTAAAACGAAAGAAACATAAAACTACATTTTCTTTTTCAAGAAATGTATAAAAATAACATATTAACTTTACCATACTTGTTCGATAATTAGAACGTTAAAAAGATCTAGCAAACGAATCTTGAGTTAGGATGTTTTTTATAATAACGTATACGCAACGTTTTGGCGCCCAAAGGGAGTTAATAACTTCACAAAGAAGACAGTGGTAAAGTACTCGGATAAAAATCACGAATTTCGGATAGGAAAAGTGACGGAAGAAAATGAGTCTTCCATTTCGGCAAAACGGATAATTTTTTAAACAGGGCCAAGTCGAAAGAATCAAACATAATCACAGCGCATTCACAGAGTATAGGTTATATTCATAACAGGATTTTATTGGACATGATGATACAAATATTACTGAGCGCATAACCCCACCCACCACTGGCGAAAACTAAGAATTTGTAAGCTCTGTGTATTTGATACTCCGATTAATTGAATCAAGGATCCTGACAAATAGACATTTCAAATAATCGAATTCTACTGTACCTTGATTAGGTACCCCAGACTATTGTGTCAATCACAGTTTGAGGTAAATGAATCCAATCAATAAAACTTTAAGTGATTGTATGTTGTTATCTGATGATGTGAAAAGGTCAGAAAGTAGAACAATACCAAATTCGATTGTCCTTAATAAACGGTCTGAAATGTGCCATAGAAATGATTTTTACTGCGTCTATTCTCCATAGTACAGGAAAAGCAGGATGCCCATATTACCGAGTTATTTACAACAAACAAAAAGAAGAGGAAAATTTCCAATTTTTTTTAAATGTAGTACCAAGGTGCCAGTAATATCGGTGTGGCTGTAAGGCGGTGTTTTACTGTATTATGTCTTACAAAATAATAAAATAATATGCATGACATTATTATATTACCTTAATATTGCAAAAATCAAAACATTATTGTGAATGGTCAATGAAGCAGATACAAAAACCTTTATTTGACAGTGAAATTAATCAAATTAACTAATGATTTGATAAATTTATTTTTTACAGAGTGGACATAAACCATGTCATTATGATACCACAGGACTAGCGAGTACATGACTTGAACAAAACACAAAATGGGCTGACGAAATAGAGAGCAGTCCTGCAATACCCAGAAATTGCTGTCACTATAATTCCAGAATGATTTGACCCCACACAGGTACACAATCATTACATGTAAAATGTTGTTTTTTATATGTTAAAATGTTTACATATAGGAAAAATATTTAAGTAATAAAAAAAACTATATTTTGCTTCTCCTGTAAAATTTTGTACCTGTGACATACAAAAAGTTTCAAATGAACCAGCAATAAAATTTCATTTCGAAGTGATGACAAGGAAGTTTGAAAAGTTATTAACACTCCTTCACAAAAATGTTTATACAAAAAATACATCGGGAAGTGCAAGACCTTGAAAACACAAACTCTCCAGTCAGCCAAAAAAGTAGAAATTCGCACTACCAACAGGCATAATATGTGAAACACTTATTCTTAATAAAACTTCAAAAAATATTTGTCATAACATTATCAGTTAAACATATGATGGAAAGCCAGTTTCATAAAACACAGACAAGAAGAACATAAACAATGATTTTCAAATGATCTCATATAGTTTACATAATTATGTTAGACAAAAGGACACAACATATTGTTGTCAGTTTCATATTATTCATGTGGGCATTTAAAATGATGCTTTGTGTTGTTTAGCAGGGCTTTTTTCATTATTTTGGGAAATTTTGTTTTATTTGCAAGAAATTGAGATTTTTTTTCCATCCTTGGGAAATAAATAATTTTTACACATATTTTATATCATTAATTTCTGGATTAAAGAAACAAATGCTGCCTAATTAACTTACAAGCTATAATAATAATTGTTGGGAAGTTTTAGATCTTGTTATTTTTCTTTTCTGTTCTTATTAATATTCTTAACATACGCAAAATAAAGATATAATATCCATATTTGTGCCATCTCATCAGGATCTTCACAGTTCACTTTTGATTTATTAATTTATTTCTGACCAAGAAGTGACTTGTGTAGATCCAGACCAGATGGCACATATGTTTCACCCTTTTCTCCATGGATATGACTTAAGATTATGTGTGGCCAGTGCAGTATGATTAGGATCTATCTTGGGTTGCTGGTACTCCGTATATACTCTAATTTACCACAGAACCTTAAACTGAAATGGTAATCATTTCAATCTAGATCATAAAATCTTTTGATTTGTACAAGTAAAAACATTTAACAAATGGTAATGTTCTTCACATAGATCTTGATCCATTGAACCTTTACTCCGCGGATATGGCTTGCATTCCATGTATGACCAGTGTAGATCCAGATGCTGCACTTGTGTGCATTTTGATCAGGATCTAAGGCCAAAAAAAAAATAGGTCCGTTTCCGGTCTCCTTGAAAAAAAAAGAGGGTAGGTAGGTAGGATTTTCTTTTTTTTTCTTTTTTTTTTTGGAGAAGTTGGTGTGTGATGCAATGAAAGGCAACTGATCATTATTTGCATATATACTGCAGTATTCAATACAAGAACGCATAAAAAGCAGCTTTTTACAAATGTAAGCTCTTCAGCTGGAGTGCCAATTTATCAATTAATCCTTATGTCTATGTTGTGGTAATGTACACTTGTTCACATGTATGCATGCTTGTCCGATTTATATAAAGGAAAAATTAAAAAAGTATAATGGGGGTCTGGGTCCCAGGGTTGGGGTAAGTGGGGGTTCAGCCGACAGCGATTGTAGCCTTTTTGAAACACAAAATTTACATCTGGAGGCATGACTTCATCATTTATTGTTTCAAATATTGATCAACTATTCCTCTTAAATTATTGAAATTTCTCCATTACACAAAATTTCTAGAACTTCTTGCATATTTCCAATATGAAATTGTACATAATTGTTGTTCTGCTCTGTTTTGATAATAAACATCTCCAATACAAATTTTATTCTGATTCATAAATTTTGCGTGTTTCCAAAGGATATCAGTGTACATACGGCATATTACGATATAGACCTACTTTCATTTTTAATTTTGTGCATTCCGAGATTCACCGTGGCATAAAAAGTTACGAAAACGAACGTATCCGTCTACCATATTTTAAGGTACTGTTGTCATTTTCAATACAAGGCCATTTCAGTTGCATGATATATTAGTTTTACGTACAATATACTACGCTTTCTCTGCGTAAAAAAAGAGAATTTTCACACTCCATTGATACGCATATAGCTAAACGACCTTCACCCGCGCACATCTGTGTCACATGTTATTATTCTGCCGGGAGGGATAAGACAAATGACGTCACAATAAAAATCGTCCGAGGTAATGCCATAGCCACGTGCATGTTAGCCAAATAAAAATAGCGACTGGGGATTTCACCGGATGTAAACAAATAATCTTTAACAGAGCTCCGAAATCGATATAGATTGAGCAAAATAATGCAGAAATCGTATCTAACGTAAGGTGAAAAGTGAACACCAAGAGACCAACTCGATAAAATTTATATATTAATTTTTGTATAAGTGGGAAACGTAGCTGGCGAGAATGTTTATTTACCGGCTTTCGGCCCATTTCTACACCATTTCTACACCCCTGATTTACTTGAACCAATAAAAAGTTTAGGGTCGGGACCGAAAATTAGAGGGTCGGTCGGGTGACCGGAAACAGACCTATTTTTTTCTTTGGCCTAAACTGTTCGCTGTGCTTGTCAGTGAAATCCCAGTAAATCTAAGAGTGTCATACCCGGTAGTTGTACAGGCCTATCTGGATCTACTGGGGTCACTCATCACACATACAGATGGGATATAAGCTAGTGATGTAACGATAGTTGATTAATATTAATTAATTGTCTATAAAAGCTGCCTGATTCGATAATCAATGTCATTCTCTCATAAATGTACTTAGTATATGTAATGGTCACATTGTTGTTCTTTACATCTCACAGAAAAAGCACTGCATCATTTGCACTTCAATGCCTTTGTAGTTGCAGCTTGCAGTAAAGCATTTATGTCATACAACATAGAGTTCAGGTTAACCTTCTGTAGTTTTTGTTTTAAGTGAACATTATGGTTTCTTTAGAATAAAGGGAATTAAATCCAGATTGACACACACACAAGAACACTAATGCATTTGTGTCCCCTTACCAATATTATATCTGTCTTCTCGGATGACCAAACTGATGGTGGGTAAGGACCCCATTGCCAAGTCAGATAATTATAAAGGTGTGATAAATTAATTAATTCATTAAAGAACAAGGTTATTAACCCAAATAAAGGAAGTGCTATAAGTACTCTCCCATGCAGACATCTTTTATATTCCACTAAATGAAGCAAAGACACTTGACTGAGAAAGCATAATGAATTGAATTTGGTCAACCTATTATTAATTATGTTAAACACAACAAAGGGATTTATCATATCCATGATGCAAATACATTTAAAACTTAAAGAAAAATATAATAAAAGATGCAATTAACCCTTTCCTGGGCGAACAGTGTTGATCCAGATCAAATGGCATATGAACTTGGTCCATAACTTTTAAATGGGAAAAAAAACAACAACTTTGTTTGTGCTGTGTAATATTTGCAAATAATCATATTACAAACCTTTTCTCTTTCTTCCTCTCTACAATTCAATTGTTTGGTAGGCTGCCTTTTTTCTGATACGCAAACCTTGAAGTAAATTTCTGCTCATGATCAGCATTTTAAATAATAAATAATGCCAAATATTCAGTTATTTTGTGTACATGTACTACAGTGACATTCATCTATATCAGCGTCACAAAACTAAAATTTACACAAGTTTTTACCACTTTTAAGAATTATTGTCTGAAACTAACTATTTATTGAAAATGTTGTTGACTTTAAACTAAATTAATTGAAAATGTTGTTGACTTGTTTTCCTTATAGCTGCATAGCTTATCCATTAAACTGGCAGATATGTAGACAAGTATATAGAAAGAATAAACAGATTCTGTATGAACTGTCATCAAACTTCATCAAAAGTGAACATGTTTAAATGAAATTACAAAGTATAAAGAAGTAAGAGTGTTTCCTAAAACAAAATTGCTATATTTGGCAAAATCATGATAAATTTCTCTGGCTTGTGAAAACCTTAAAAGTTCAGAGTTGCTTTTTACAGTGATTTGAAACTTATCCTGTGTTAATTGAAACAAGAAACATAGCTCTTTTGATTAAATTGAAGTCTTTTATTCAACTTTTTGACTTAGAATTTAAGTTAAATACAAATGGTCTTAGAGCAGAAATGCTGATGAGCTAGGCCAAGCTATTTTGGACTGTCGGTCATTCTTGTTTCATCCTTGTCAACTGAACACACATCCTAGTTAAGATTATATCACATGTGGTAACAATGTTATTTCTTACTGTAAAAATAATATTGCATGTTTCAATACATCAGCACCTCAATCCGCTAATTAAGAGTACTGCAATCTTCTCATCTAGTCTTCACTTGTGCAATATGTGTGGAAAAATGTTTAATCATCGGCAACATAATCTTTTCATTCTTTTAATGGCTGTTCCCGTGTCATAGATAGATATGTTTACTCATGCAATAGGCTTATTTGTTTTAAATGGAAGATACGTGTTGCAAAGTTCGACCCTGATTTTATGAAAGATCAAAAAGACGAAAAATACATTTCACATTCTAAGTAAATGTATTGCTGATGGGAACATGAAAAATTGATTAGAATGCCATGATGATTTCCATCAATTATTTTCATCCTAATTACCTTACATTTAACCCGTTCCTTCGTATATATCAGGATCTGCACTATTGGCATTCTGATTCATTTGGTAATATCTGACCAAGATGTGACCAGTGCAGATCCAGATCAGATGGCATGGATGTGCTGGCTGATCTTGATCTACACTGGTCACACATGTGTTAAAACACATTATATGGAGTAAAGGGTTAAACTGTTATTGTAACCTGAAAACAGCTGTATGACATAGGTTAGCGGGGGGGGGGGGGGGGGGGGGGGGGGGGGGGTAGCTGGTGGCAGCTGTGAAAGAGAACACAGTTCTTATTAGTAAGTTTGTGTTTGTGTTGCTTGGTATCAGTAACTGACTGGAGTTTTTTCATGTCCCAGGACAACTACATAGATTATGTCATCATTTGGTTTATTGTAAAAATGTTGGTTCTCCATTGTTTTGAATATGTAGTGGTTTTCGGTTGCTTTATAAATTGCATTATGAATTATTCAGATACATTTCAGGCCTATACAGCTCATTAGTGTCATCGGAATGAAATACATTCCAATATTTCAATTAAGGGTTCATGATTCATTTGTATTCAGGGGACATAAATCATTCTCCTCTCTGCAGTTGTGATTATGGTTTGGAAGAAGTCTTTTGTGTAAAAATGAATGCAGTGAGCTATCCTGTTGCAGTGGTTGTGAATATGTCTAGCTGTAGGATGTAGTTTGGCTTTGTCCTTGTTGTCATGGAGAGTGATGTATGTCAGCTACTTCATAAATGATGCTGTTATATTCTGAAGTGACATATTACATGTATCTAGTTGACGTATGGAAGCTGATAAAACACTTTACTCCATAAATATGCATTTTAACACATGTGCAACCAGTGCAGATCCAAATAAGCTGGCACATCCATGCTGCAACAAGAATGATAACTCCTATTTCCCTGTTTTAAGAGTTATGCCCCTTTCAAATGACTTTAATATGAAACTTAATCTTGCTTATAACTTTGAAAATACTTTTCCAATTTACATAATATTAGGAATATGTCATCTGCATTAACAAAGCTATCTGTGACACAGAGAATGATAACTCCTGATAAAGTCTTTTTTGTTTATGCCAGTTTTAACTAACTTTAACCTTCCCATTTCAAATAACCTGAAACTTAATTGGTTATATCTTGGAAAGTATTTGCTCTTTTGACAAAATACTTGATATATGTCATCTGTTTTAATGAAGGTATATCTGTTATTTCCCTTTTTTATATTGTGACATGAATATCTTTTAATCATCACTGTTTATCTTTTTTCCAGAGATTTCTTGTGCCACTTCACACTTCAAGTTTCTCCATTAAAATTTCTTTCAAGGCCACTAACTGCAAAATCTCACTAAAGAATCTCCAAGGTCAGTATCCAGAATCCAGGGTCTACTCCAAGACAGACCACTCTATACTTTGCTTTTGTTTTACTGGCTCGGCAAACATTATTTTTTTTATTAACTAAATTTTATAAATGAATGGGAAACATTGTAGACCCTGATCAGTCTAAGCAAATTTGCCGGCTTATTGGGGTCTACACTGGGTGTAAATGATATAGTTGCCATGCTAAGCAATTAACTGGTTCTTATATTTGATGTTCAAATCTGACAAAAATCTTCCCACAGAATAAATATCTGGCAACATGATTTTCTTTGTCCAATATAACTGCATGGTTCACAAAAGGGTGTGATGATGTCATATGTTATTTGTTCTGATGTCAAGCGTTTCATTACAGAAATGTGGTAGAAGTGTTATAGGGGCTGGATAAAAGGGAGGCATTTGGAAAAGTTACCGTTTTTGGCAAATTAAGGTATCCCATATCACATTTAATGCTATCGAAGGTTCATTTTAACTTGCAGTCATTTTGCAATGCAAACAAAACCTGATAGTTTTTGTGAAATATGCATAAAATTGGAGTCAGAATCTTAGATATGCCGTCTGCATGTCAGCTTAAGTTGGTGAAATTTTTTGTAGTTATTTAATTGTGTTTAAAAGAAGAATATTACGCTCGTGCCATTTGTCATTCTTTGACAGTTTTGTGAACGATGGTTTTAGTGGTTTTAACACGTTTTCCCAATTCCAAGTGTTAGGGACGCCGAGGAAAATTTGCTGTGGGTTGTCCAAATATGCCTTGATTGGTTCTTAGGGATAAAATTGTTTAGAAATGAAGTGTTTTATAGATGTGCGGGTTGCATGAGCCGCCAGTCGCAGGAGACACTGGGTTACCATTTTTTATTAGAAAAATAAAATAAGAATTCATTTTACCACAGAACTTCTTTTAAAAATGACTACACTGCAGGATTTTATTATGAATTAAATTTTTCCTTCAAAGACTCAAGTCAGCAGAATTATTTTAATATTAAAAATTTAACAAAGATTTATTACCACATTTTTTATTAAAATTAAAACTTCATTCTGCAGAATTCGATTAGGAAAGGTTTTGAAATTCAGAAGGATTTTTATTAAATAAAAAATTAATGCTGCAATTGCCAGTTTAATAATTAAAAAAAACAACAACATATCATTAACTTCAAAGCCAATGATAGCATCCTTTTTAACAGTTAATTATAAGACAAAATATAATGTGAACAGTCCAATAGTTTGTATTTGGCTTTTTATGAAGCCACACCCTGAACTCAAATGTTTTCCAATGCAAAATGGAAAAAAAATTGAAATAGGTTTTTATCATAGTAAAGTGCAAGATGAGTGTAAATATTTTGTAGTGTGTAACTATGTCTATGACATGTACATTATTTTGATAGAAAGAATAGTGAATTTATTATAGTAACTATGTTTGATTTGAGATGACGTTTTACATTTTTACATCATTCATAAAAAACCCAACAATATATGACATTCTAAATATAGAACTAGCTCAAATACAGCCATGGCCATCCATTCTTTTAAACACAGTTTTTAGTTTCTAATATTCCATAGTATACCTGCACAGAAAAGTGAATAATTGTCCTTGTTAGAACTTATAATATCCAGGTATGTTTTAAAATGACATAACATTAGAACATAGAATTTCCTGGATCAGAACATTAGGAATGTAAATTTCCTGGATACATTTAAACAGCAGAATGTTAGAACATAATAATTTCCCAGATAAGTCTTTAAAGAACAGAGCTACCTATTTATGTCTTTTGAAGAGAATAAATCAGCTTTGTTTAAGTTTGTTGTGAAATATGTGATAAATTGTTCTGGAAGTCTTTTAGATTTCTCATGTTAATAAATGAAAGATCAAGAACTTGAAATTGTTAATTGTCATTTGTTAGAAATGGAGACAATGTTATTTCAGCCCTGATTTCATTAAGATTGGCTCTAGAACATTGTGGCCCTTAATTTTTTGTGATTTTGAACTGGCGTTATTGTTTCAGCGCCTTGTCTCCTGGGCAGGCTTTGTGATCATTTTTCATTTTCATTGAAATATTGAGATTCCAACCTCTTATGATTTTAATCAGTTAATTCAACATTTGACATTAGATTAATGTCCTGGATTTATCAGGCTTTTAATTGGCTGAAAGTTATTGAATTCTTTCTTAAGACAACTGCAGAAATTTGCTGAGAACTTCAGAAATTTCTGTGTTCAAGACAGTCATCACACTGTAGTATTTAGTTCAGATTTTGCAGTTTGTGTTATCCAGCGATTGCTAATTCTCAGCTATGAAACTGAAGTCACATGGTATTTAATTCCAAGCTGAAAATCCAAATTTTAAAATATAGACCAACAAATTTTAATTATTAAAACAATATTTTATATATTAAAAACTATAGTATTTTTATATTCAAAAAATATTAAAATTGTTGAACAGAGGTGTTTAATAGGTGTTTTGAAATGATGCCACTAATGTTGGATGATATAATGTACATTTTTCAGTTGGTAATTAGGGCATTTGAGTGTATGCAGTGACATAATACATCTTAAGTTTATTGGCATTGAACAGGTTAAATATAATTTTTATTTAATGGAAAAAAATAGAATTCATATAACGGATGGCTGATTCTTGCATACCAGATCAGGTCATCCGGTGTTTTCACCCGTGTAGGAAATTTTGATTCTACACCCCCCATGTAGAATGAGTCATGCGCCTTATATGAAGTCACGACGTCTTACGCATTTATGAATGAACAATGGAATGTCTCATATATCACTCCGCTACTATAAAAAGGTAGTGCGAAGAAACATGTACAGAAAAAAAACCCCTAAATGTGCAAAATTAATACGGTATGCAAGAAAAGGTATCATTCATTTATGTTGGGTTAAGATCGCGTTATCCAGCCCTCGTGAAATATGCCATTAGGCGGTAACTCTGCAGAGCCTCGTTACCGCCCTTGTGCATATTTCACTCGGGCTGGATCACGCGATCTTTACCCAACACACGTGAATGATACTTATATTATTTATTATTAACCAGGTTTTCAACAAAAACTGGTTATTGTAATGCTAGTGTGGGCGGGCGGCCATCAACTTTTGGTTTCCACTCAACAACTTGAGTTTGCTTTGGCCTATTGACATCAAACTTGGTTTGGGGTAGCTAATATAAAGAGGCAGCTTGAGATGCTACCCAGGTGTCTGTAATCAAGGTCAATGTTTCTGTTACTAAAAATAGAAATTCAGTTTCCGCTCAATAACTTGAGTTTGCTTTGTTCTATTGATGCCAGACTTGGGATGCCAGACTTGGTGTATGAGTAGCTTATATCAAGAGGCAGCTTGCTACCCAGGTGTCTGTGATCAAGGTCTGTTGCTAAAAATAAAAATTCAGTTTCCGCTCAATAACTTGAGTTTGCTTTGAACTATTGACACCAAATTTGGAGTGGGTTAGCTTATATCATGATGCAACACTGGATCCTACTCAGGTGTCAATACTCGGTCGTTGAAAACCTGGTTTCGTCACATTGCCGTGCTTCTTGTACTATGTTATAATCTTTACTCCCTAGATATGCCTTTTTTCACAAGGGCAAACAGTGAAGATCCTGATCAGCTTGAAAATTGTGCCATCTGCACTGTTCACTTTTAGATTCCTAAGGTTTTTTCTGACCAATGGGATGAGTGTTGATCCAGATCAGATGACACTAATGTGCTGGCTGATCTGGATCTACATTGGTTGCACATTGGTAAAAACATGTATATATCAAGTAAAGGGTTAAAAGTTTAATATCATCCATGAGAAAGTTTCTCTGTGTTCTCTAGGTTGCACCTAAAACTTGAGAAATCATTACAATATTCATCGTGCAAAGGTTTGTAGAGAGCATGAGAATATAACTAATGAAGTTGATCATGTTGACAGCTGACACATACTGTTAACATTGTTTTCTCCGTAAAATTTGACTTAAGAACTTAAATCCTCTTGAGACCAGTAGGCTCTCCTGTGGGAAGGCATCACTTGGATCAATCTGTAAATAGCTATACAGTGGGGCTCAGCTGTATTGCGGTCTGTGGGGTCCATCCCCTCAAATCGCGTTATTATCGGATCCGCAATATTCGCGGAACAAAGAACTTATGCTATTCTTAGGTCCCTACATGTATTACTCGTAACATTTTATCGGTTTTTGAAAATAAATCCTTTGTTTGCATGTTGTTTTGTTATTATCTAACAGGTGCTATAAAATTATTACTTTGGGAATTAACTCACAAAAGTTTATACTGCGGGTGTTCGTCTAATGCGGAACTCATGTATTTGTTTGACATGTATGCTGTTTTGAATGAAAACAATAGGCTTGCACGTTTTAATCTTTATTGTTTTAATCTTCAATCATCATTACTAAAATAATATTGTAAAACATATTAGCACATGAACATGTATCGCAACACATTAGCACATAATATCGAACAACGTTTTTATTTAATGGAAAAAAATAGAATTTATATAAAGGATGGCTGATTCTTGCATACCAGATCAGGTCAACCGGTGTTTTCACCTGTGTAGGAAATTTTCATTCTACACCCCCATGTAGAATGAGTCACGCGCCTTATATGAAGTCACGACGTCTTACGCATTTATGAATGAACGATGGAATGTCTCGTATATCACTCCGCTACTATAAAAAAGTAGTGCTAAGAAAAATGTACAGAAAAAAACAACCCTAAATGCGCAAAATTAATACGGTATGCAAGAAAAGGTATCATTCATTTACGTTGGGTTAAGATCGCATGATCCAGCCCTCGTGAAATATGCAATTAGGCGGTAACTCGGCAGAGCCTCGTTACCGCCCTTGTGCATATTTCACTCGGGCTGGATCACGCGATCTTTACCCAACACAGGTGAATGATACTTATATTATTTATTATTAACCAGGTTTTCAACAAAACTGGTTATTGTAATGCTAGTGTGGGCGGGCGGCCATCAACTTTTGGTTTCCGCTCAACAACTTGAGTTTGCTTTGGCCTATTGACATCAAACTTGGTTTGGGGTAGCTAATATAAAGAGGCAGCTTGAGATGCTACCCAGGTGTCAAGGTCAATGTTTCTGTTACTAAAAATAGAAATTCAGTTTCCGCTCAATAACTTGAGTTTGCTTTGTTCTATTGATGCCAGACTTGGGATGCCAGACTTGGTGTATGAGTAGCTTATATCAAGAGGCAGCTTGCTACCCAGGTGTCTGTGATCAAGGTCTGTTGCTAAAAATAGAAATTCAGTTTCCGCTCAATAACTTGAGTTTGCTTTGACCTATTGACACCAAATTTGGATGGGTATCATGATGCAACACTGGATCCTACTCAGGTGTCAATACTCAGTCGTTGAAAACCTGGTTTCGTCACATTGCCATGCTTCTTGTATTATGTTATAATCGTTACTCCCTAGATACGCCTTTTTTCACAAGGGCAAACAGTGAAGATCCTGATCAGCTGGAAAATTGTGCCATCTGCACTGTTCACTTTTAGATTCCAAAGGTTTTTTCTGGCCAATGGGATGAGTGTTGATCCAGATCAGATGACACTAATGTGCTGGCTGATCTGGATCTATATTGGTTGCACATTGGTAAAAACGTGTATTATATCAAGTAAAGGGTTAAAAGGTTAATATCATCCATGAGAAAGTTTCTCTGTGTTCTCTAGGTTGCACCTAAAACTTGAGAAATCATTACAATATTCATCGTGCAAAGGTTTCTAGAGAGCATGAGAATATAACTAATGAAGTTGATCATGTTGACAGCTGACACATACTGTTAACATTGTTTTCTCTGTAAAATTTGACTTTAGAACTTAAATCCTCTTGAGACCAGTAGGCTCTCCTGTGGGAAGGCATCACTTGGATCAATCTGTAAATAGCTATACAGTGGGGCTCAGCTGTATTGCGGTCTGTGGGGTCCATCCCCTCAAATCGCGTTATTATCGGATCCACGATATTCGCGGAACAAAGAACTTATGCTATTCTTAGGTCCCTACATGTATTACTCGTAACATTTTATCGGTTATTGAAAATAAATCCTTTGTTTGCATGTTGTTTTGTTATTATCTAACAGGTGCTATAAAATTATTACTTTGGGAATTAACTCACAAAAGTTTATATTGCGGGCATTAGTCTAATGCGGAACACATGTATTTGTTTGACATGTACACTGTTTTGAATGAAAACAATACGCTTGCAGTTTTAATCTTTATTGTTTTAATCTTAAATCATCATTACTAAAATAATATTGTAAAACATATTTGCACATGAAGATGTATCGCAACACATTAGCACATAATATCGAACAACGTAATTTCTTGTGAAGTTAGACAGTTCTAATGAAGAATTCCGTCAGCTTAGGTAGGTGCGAAAAACAACCATTCAGTAACCATTTCGCGTACGTGATTAGGTGCCCCAGTGTTTGTAAGTAAATGGTTAACAGTGTGGATTCTGATCAGACTGCATGAATGTGCATGCTGGTCTGGATCTACAAAAGATATAAATGTAGGCCATATCCATGGAATGAAGGCTTTAACATTGCCTTTCATAAAAATCCAGAATTACAATATCAGTATCACTATTTATTAATTTACACCATGGTAACCTGTATATTTCATGTCAGAACTCTTCAGCTTTGAAATGCATCAATAGTTATCCTAAAACATTGAGGATTGCATCAAATCCTGATGTCTACACACACAAAGTCAATAAAATCTCATTAAAGTTTCATCCTAATGTCCATTTAGGGTAATAACATGGCTGCTTGCAGGTGAAAACAGATTAAGTTAGTAATAGCTAATCAAGGGGCACATCATACGGAATTCCATTTTCAATTTAATTACCATTTGACTAATTACTATTGTAACGCAAACATGTCATAAACATTTGCTAGTGTAGGCAGGACTTGGAACATTGTTCTGAACAGCTTCATGGTAACAGTACATATTTAATGAGAGACATAATCAGTTCATCCACAGACTGTAAATACATTCCGGTTGTGATAACTTAAAACAACAATCGAACCTTCCATTTTCTTCATTATATTCAAATATATTTTATGCTTCAGTTTCTGTTTCCACTTTAAATTTTGTGAATTTTATGATGTTATTCATATAACTTCTCAAAATGTTTTGTGCTTTAATGTTATTCAATAAGAAAGACAAGATCATTTTGACTGTTTGCTTTATACTTGCATCTTTAGCTCAAAACAATTGTTACATTGAGGTACAAAAAAAGTGATAACTTTACTTTAAACTTCAAAAGAGAACTATATCATAGATTTTTTTAAAGATACTGAGTTATGATATAAAGTTAAACATGATTTATGTCCATTTCTTCTACCTTTCCTTAAAGCCACATTTTGAGCATTGTGCATAAATTAAAATATAATCATAGGTTCTTGTACAAAGTTTTATATATATGTTATCTGACATTGTGGTGCAGGGCTGACTTGTAATAAGTAATAAGGCAGTCACAAAGTTAAGAGATACTGACTAGTCTTTGATACACAAATAAGGTATTTCACACACTAACAAAATTGATGACAAACAACATTAATGTGCACATTTATTTGTGGACAATTAAATTTTATGCCTGTGTGTGCTTACCTATTTCTGAAATTAATCAGATTGATGAAATCGTGCCTCTGTTTGGGTCACTTAAATTGAGCAAATTAGCAATGAGTATTTTGTTTTAAACAACAATAATAAATTTTAGATAATTTAGATAATTTTCCTGGATCTTAAATTTGTGTTCAATTATTTTGCTTTATTAACCCATAAAATTCCTATACCTAATTACTGTCTACTTGTTTGCTGGACTTCGTGTCAGGGGAGCAGGAACATTTAACCCTTTCCTTGATATATACGCATTTTTATGCATATGCGACCAGTGTAGATTCAGATCAGCCGGCACATAAGTGCCATCAGATCATAATCTGCACTGGTCGCATTTTGGTCAGAAATAACCTAATGAATCAAAAAGCGAACAGTTAAGATCCTGATCAGCAATAAAGGTGTATCTATACAGGAAAGGGTTAAGCATTTTGAAGAATTTTCTCAGTGATTCTTAGAACTGAGATTACGTTAAAGATCCATGTTTCTTCGTGAGTTTCCTTTTGGTGACATCTGTGTCTGTGACCCAGGGTTCAAACTTCTATGAAACAAGTACAATTATTTTGTCAAAATGCAAGAAAAAATTGTCAAATGTTAAAAACATGATATCTTTATCATCAGAATTACAAATCAGCGTGCATTGTCATGTATGCCGCTGGGTTTAATTAAGCTGTGTTTTGAGTTGTTTCCTTTTATAATGGCTCTTTTGTTTGGAATTTTTCTAGAAATTAAAGGGAATCATAATGTGTAAAATTATGAAATTATGATCCTGTTATAATATGTTGTTGTGTCATTACCAGAAATTTATGTGATGAAATGAATTTCGGACAAAAGATGGCATTATTTTTTTCATTCTTAATCATGATAGAATTGTGCATAAAAATGTATATGACTTTTTATTTATTTTAAAATTGCCCTATTCTTGGATTAAGTATGGGTTAGCGCTTATTAATGAGTATTTACAATATTAAATCGTTCTAACGTGATGCAGCCTTGCCACAGAATTAGTATGTAAATACTCATTAATAAGCACCTACAGACTTAGTGGTTGAAATTTTTTAAGTTAATCAATTCACTTGCTGGGAGAATCATACAATGATGGGTTAAGTACTGATTTATAGAAACAAATTTTCCAAAAAATATGAAAAATACTGTAATTCCATTCACAAAATATAATTTCAACCTCTAAAATGGATATAATGTCAGATACCACTAAATTTATGTTTCAATAACATTTTTTCATATCTTTTAAATGCAAATGAACATTTATATTTTATAATAAAAAAGGTCAGAGAAGAAAAACTTTTATTAAGATGGAAAGTTTCAGGAATGTTCCTTTTATGGTGATGCATTATGGGCCTAAATGTTTAATCCCAGTGTTTTAACAAGATAATTATTCTGGTGTGAAACTCCACTTGGCCATTTATGATATTATAATGGTCCGCCTGCAGGTTTCCCTGCCCATAGATCACCATTTAACTGTCTAGAAACATCAGGTGTATGGCTGCTGGGCGCAATTCTATTCACATTAACTTGGCTGATATGATACCTTTAAAATTGTTTTATATGAGAAATTAAAGTAATTAATGAACATCAGGTTGATTTTATGGAGAGCTTCCTGTTTCTGGAAGCCACTGGATCAACAAGTTTTCAACATTGTTTTAATGTCCAAGGATTCATATATACAGCAGCAACATTTGAATTTATAAAAAACATGTTTGTGTTCAATGAAAAATATTGCAGACATTTCATATAAAATTAGATGAAGTGGCATGGTGACCCTGACAGAGCTATGTCACGATTGGCTGTTAGAATTAGGCCCCCAAATCATAAAAATATCAAGTTGAATTTGAAACTCAATTCAAAGTGATTACTTAAAAATTCTGAATACACACATCTTACTCGATTAGTTTAGATTTTAAGAATTTAAGAATAAGTTTATATATTATTTTTTATTTAAATGCATATTTAAAATTTGTTTTTTTTTGTATTTTGATTAAAAATTACCAAAACAACTGTTTGAGTAGAAACTCAAATATCTGAGTTTAAACTCAAACATTTGTTCTAGAATATCTCAGAAAGACTTAGTGTTATCTGAATTATTTCCATGAAAATTTGAAGACTTTACTTCATTTTAATAATTTAAAAAAACAACACAATAAATAGGTTGAGTTGAAAATTGAGTTAATGTGATACGAGAGCCAGGTCTCACAAAGAATGTTTGTCATTGCAGAACCTTCGCACTATGAAACCAAGCCAAAGAAGACAATTCTGAGCACTATGAAAAGCTGTCATAACTAATTGACCTCAAAGGATCTGCAGTTGTTTCAAGCTGGTTCAAAGGAAATGGAAAACATGCAAAGTAAGAAATATGATACATAGAATTTTTCTCTTGGGACTGACCACTTTCTCTGCTCTGACACTGTGCTTGATGACTTCCCTTAGTCTTCAACATGACAGCGGATTTATTATACCAATAGGGGACATAACGCCTTTGGGTGACAAACAATTGTATGGGAAATTAGTGCTGACAATGTCCTACTAATTTACTTTGTTAAATTTTATGTGAAAATATTCACTTCTTTTCTCAGTGGACATATTGCTAAGTGGGTTAAAGGGTTGCTGAATGATATTGTCAAAATTGATGGAGAAGTACCATCCCCCAACATGACAAGTAAAATTTATACTGCAGATTCTTGCAAAAGATTTCATAATATCTGAGAATACATTTAAATTTGTTGACATGAAATTATTTGGTTTTCATTAATTTCATTAATCTTTTATGAAATAAAAATAATATGTCACCAGGCTTGTTTAAATTTTGAAAGTTCTTACGTTTGATACATTTACTTCAGGAAGCAGGTTGAACACTGTATTTTATACTAAATGCAAGGAAAGACAATATTTTCATAAAGAAAGAAAAATCTTACAAAATAAGTTGTTTTCTTTTTGAAAAATTTTACGATAATGGAAAATGAATTTACGATAAAAAAATTTTTTTTTTTTTACATGAAATAATTTCATTCCAATTTCTTACCAAAAGAAATATGCATAAAATTCACTTAAATATTAAAGATCACGCATTTTAAATAACTCAAGAAAAGCATATGTCACTATGCTTGTTTTGGAAAAATACAAACTGCTTAAAACATAATTCACTATATACCAACATTGTTTCTGAATATTGAAATTTGTGTATAAACATAACATTTTTCACAATATTGGAGTGATGAGAGGTTTAAACACATTACATTTAACTGTAGCTAAATAAGACACATCACTCTAGTAATTATATTCGATATTTTTAGTTGGTGATTTTAGAAAAAACTGTCCATGACTTACGCATATCATTTTCTCATAATTTATAGTAACCTTAAAACACATTTAGACTACAATTAGGCCATCCTTAAGAAATTGTTTGTTTGAGGTTGCAAGACCCATGATTTTGGACGTGGGTCGGTAGGTCGGAATTTTTTATGCCCCCGCCATGAAATGGCGACGGGCATTAAGAGTTGCTCCTGTCCGTCCGTCCGATATTCTCGTGAACGCAACTCCTCCTACACTACTGGTCGGAATTTAATGAAACTTGACCACAATGCTTGGCCTGATATGTAGTTGTGCATGAAGGTGGGGTTTCGCTCTTACATGTTCCGTTCAGAAGTTATGGCCCTTTGATACTTCCATTTACATTAGTTTTAATAGGAGTATATCTTGTGAACGCAACTCCTCCTACACTACTGGTGGGAATTTAATGAAACTTGACCACAATGCTTGGCCTGATATGTTGTTGTGCATAAAGGTGGGGTTTTGCTCTTACATGTTCCGTTCAGAAGTTATGGCCCTTTGATAATTCCATTTACATTAGTTTTAATAGGAATATATCTTGTGAACGCAACTCCTCCTACACCTCTGCTGGGAATTTGATGAAACTTTACCACAATGCTTGGCCTGATATTTTGTTGTGCAAAAAGGTGGGGTTTTGCTCTAACATGTTCTGTTCAGAAGTTATGGCCCTTTGATACTTCCATTTACATTAGTTTTAATAGGAATATTTCTTGTTTCTGATATTTTGTGCATTTTTCCCATAATTTAAAAACTACTAGAGATACTGCCTTGAAACTTGAAATATATTTTCACCATCAAAATCTACATCATAACCAACAAGACCCATAACCATGCTTCCAATATTTTCAAATTATGCCCCTTTTTCACTTACATTTTGTGTTAAGAAAAATATACACTTTGCCCTTAACTTTGTTTGGAATGGAGGGATTTCAAAATAACTTGGCACAAATGTTCACCATAACAAGGCGGTGTGTCGTGACTGTAGGTCCAAGGTCAAGGTCACTGTTACTAAAAATCGAATTTTCTTGCAAAATCTTGTCCGCTCTGTAACTTTGTTATTTCTTATTGGATTTTTAAATAACTTGGTATAATTGTTCACCATATCAAGACGGTATGTCACATACATGCCCAAGCCTTTAGGTCCAAGGTTAAGGTCACTGTTACTAAAAATAGAATTTTCTTGTCAGGGCTGTTACTTTGTTATGAATGGAGGGATTTCAAAATAACTTGGCACAAATGTTCACCATGACAGGGCGATGTGTCACGTACCATGCCCATGCCTGTAGGTCAAAGGTCAAGGTCAGTGTTACTTAAAATAGAATTCTCTTGTCCGGGCTGTTACTTTGTTATGAATGGAGGGATTTCAAAATAACTTTGCACAAATGTTCACTATGACAAGGCAGTGTGTCCGCACAATACCCAAGCCTGAAGGTCCAAGGTCAAGGTCACTGTTACTAAAAATATAATTTTCTTGTCCAGGCTGTAACTTCATTATAAATGGAGGGATTTCAAAATAACTTGACACAAATGTTCACCATGACAGGGCGGTGTATCGTGTACCATGCCCATGCCTGTAGGTCAAGGTCACTGTTACTAAAAATAGAATTCTCTTGTCCGGGCTGTAACTTTGTTAGGAATAGATTGATTTCAAAATAACTTGACACAAATGTTCATCATGACAAGATGGTGTGTCCCGTACCATGCCCATGCCTAGGTCCAAGGTCAAGGTCACTGTTACTAAAATAGAATTTTCTTGTCAGGGTTGTAACTACATTAGGAATATAGTAATTTCAAAATAACTTGGCAGAAATGTTCACCATGACAAGGTGGTGAGTTGTGTACCATGTCCATGCCTGTAGGTCCAAGGTCAAGGTCACTGTTACTAAAAATAGAATTTCCTTGTCCGGCCTATAACTTTGTTTTGAATGGAGGGTTTTCAAAATAACTTGGCACAAATGTTCACCATGACAAGGCGGTGTGTTGCGTACATTACCCATGCCTGTAAGTCCAAGGTCAAGGTCACAGTTACTAAAACTTGAATTTACTTGTTTGGGCTATAACTTCTTTATGAATGAAGGGATTTCAAAATAACTTGGCACAAATGTTCACTATGACATTGCATTGCATTACCACCAACTTCTTCACAGACATTTCCGTAATGAGAAGACAACAGTGCCACAAATACAAATAATTTACTTGATCATCAAGTTTATGCATATTCTTATAATTACTCGAACATCACTGTCTTTGAAATGCTATTATTCCCATCATTGCACTTTAGTATCTGGAAACGATGCATAGCAGGGGCATCCGTGTCCTATGGACACATTTCTAGTTTGATATTATTTTTATACCCATTGAAAGCCTTAGAACACATTAAACCATGACTGAAATGTATGTAATTAAGTAATTTGGCATTTTTTATAAGTGTTGTTGCCCTTTATCACATTTAAAGTCACCGAGAAAGTACACTGCAAACTCTTTATAACGCGGTATAGCGGGTCCATCATCCCGACAGCGTTAATAAGTGAATCCGCGTTGTATTTTCCCGCGCAAAACACATGTCCCGATTTTCCCGTGAAAAATACATGACCCGATTTTCCCGCGCAAATATACTACCTACTACAAGTAACGAGATTATGTTAAATTCTACGTAACGTCATGATTCCCGAAACTGTACTCGACAAATAATATTTCTTACAAGACATACAATTACCAAATTTCAAATAAAAAAAGCAAAACCGCAAGAGACTGACTAATAACACCAAGATCAAAATCGTATAGGCCTTTAATTATTGGAATTGAAGACCGTATATCTAGTTTGTTTAGATGCTTGCAGAAATCTTAATTATTTTATGACACAAACTCTGACATTTACAAACGTAAATGTAAAATAAATATTAAAAAAAACTAACCATCGTGAACATATTCCATAATTTATAAATTACATCCTAATTTTATCTCCAGTGTAATATTTCAGTATTGTTGCATCATCAACCAACTTAAACCAGCTAAAAAAAATGACAAATGTCACGTACACACTTCTTGTAGATCAAACGATTTCATAGCAGAGCCGACAAAACATCAAAGTCTCGATACGATGACATTTTTCTTTGAAGTCACATTTCATTGACAGATATTATCCCTGTTTACCTCCATAGTAAAAAAAAAAATGCAACCGCCATGAAATTAACAGGAAGGCAGATCAAAGCAAAATGTACATCAATGAACTACCGACAGGTTTTAAAACATGACCGGTAATAATTTTTGGTTTCTTTCTAAATTGTGCGGATTATGTGATAATTATAGAGACAATCGAATTTAGAAATGGATCAATTATAAAATTAAACAGTAAGTATGCATTCACAAGTTTGCCCTGGGCAGTTATCTGTCACTGGAAAGGTGTTAAAACACGGTTGTTTTAGGGAAAAATGTGTGCGTCATTTGTGTACATGTTACAATTGTGACTTCCGGTTTCGATTTATTTGCCGTTTTACGATCAAAAATGACTTCCGGTTTCGTGTTTTTGCCGTTTCATGGTAAAAAATGGACTTAGAAAAAAAATAGGGGATCCACGGTACGACCGCGTTATAATGGAGCGCGGAATTAAACAAAGCGCGTTATAAAGAGTCCGCAGTGTATCTAACATGGTTGCTCCATTTTTAATTCAATGATTTAGCGAAACGGGAAATCTTATTAGCATTATTGCACGTGTAAAAGCCACGTTACCGCCATGCCCACATTATGAGCGCGAAACTTAAACAATCCTAATTATCTATGTCTGGATACTGCCTACTCTTTCAAGTGTTACTGGCAGGATTATTCAAAGTTAAGAGCCACGGAAACTTTAACAGAAGCGGAGACCATTTTGTCACCGCATTTTTTAAGCCTACAACACGAAGATGGACGAACTATTCCAGACATTTGTAGCCGTTCGACAGCATTGTGGTTAAGAAGTATTTTAAGGATGCAAGTTTCAAACGGATATGTTCATTTTTAATAATAATAATAATAATAATAATAATAACCCACGTGTTTATATTACTGAAAATGAATACCATATATAATTGGAGAACAGCAATAAAAAGCGGACATTTTACTGTTGATTTATGACTTTTTGGTGACGGAATATTTGCAGAATACAGTACATTAATTTGCTTGGGTGAAATTTTTCAGGCAGGCGTATGTCTGAAATTCAGGTTTTTGTGTGTCTACAAATGGTTGATTTTCTTTATTTTCCCTTTAATGAATTTTCAGGATTTCAGAATTCCTAACTGCTTTGCATTTGCAAATTTGCATTTTACGCCATCAACCTAGACACCAAAAAAGGTAATAAAAAATCTGTGTTTCGTCTTATAAAAACGGGCATTTGCAGATATTTCAATTCATTTAACACCCATGTTGTATCTTCTGTACCCGAGTGAAAAATGTTTTGTTCTGTTCTGTACTCAAAGCGATGAACAAGCCTCGGTACAAACTGTAACTTGTCAACACTTTTAATTAGCTAATTCGATCAGGCATTAAAAAATCTGTTACAAATTACCCGGCGTCATATCCTGTATCGAAACGGCAATGTTTGTACTTAAAATAATCCACATTTAAATTCTATTTCTCTTTGAATATCACATAATCAAAAACAATCAAAAGTAATTTCACAAACTTGTTTTAAACTCCGCCTTAGTTCATTTTGCTTCCTGTTGATTGACAAGCAGTATGAGGGTAAACATCGATACTTTCTGTCAGTCAAACTGAACTTCAAAGAAATTGTCGGCTCATAACCAGACTGTGTTGTTTAATTGGCTTCAATATGAAATTGTTTGATCTACAAGAAAGTGTGTAGTGACATTTGACATATTTAGCTGGGTGAATTTGGTTGATGATGCAATAATTCTGAACTATGATACTTGAGATAAAATTGGGATGTAATTGTAAAATATGGAATAAGTTTGTGTTGGTTAGTGTTAAGTAAAATGCCTATTTTTTAACGGAAAGATAGACCAAAAAAAAATTTTCTTAAGATGGTCAAAAAATTTTTTGGGTCGGGGGTTATTTCACTGGGTCGGTCGTGCAACCGCAAACAAACAATTTTTTAAGGATGGCCTTATATTTTTCTTATAGAAACAGATACAAAGCATTGGTATTTGCTCAACATTATGACATAACCCTTTCCTCCATATGTACGCCTTTTTATGCATGTGCGACCAGTGTAGATCCAGATCAGCCGGCACATCCATGCCATCTGATCAAGATCTGCACTGGTTGCATTTTGGTCAGAAATAACCTAATGAATCAAAAAGCGAACAGTTTAGATCCTGATCAGATGTCGCGGATGAGCCGGCGATCTGGATCTAAAATGTTCGCCCACGCAATAAAGGTGTTTCTATGGAGGAAAGGGTTAAAGAACAACATATTACTTTCTAAAGTCACACTTTATAGTTAATATGTCTTGCATTACAGCACCAAGCCAATTCTGTGACATGATGTCTTATGTTCTTCTTTTTCTTTTTTATTTGAGTTGTAAAATATGAATATTGTTCTTATATTGTGCCATGAGGCAGCTGTAAAAAATTTCCCCATACATTCAATCAGTGCTGTTATCAATCATAAAGCCCTTCGACAGCTGTTGAGAACAATCCTTATATTTGTGTAAATATTGAACTGGGCTCAATCCGGGTATAGGTGGCATGAACAGTATTAAGCATTTCCTGCAAAATTTTAATATTTGTCCTGTTCGATGGCTTTCAAAGTTCTTTTTTCATCTGTTTAGTTCAGAATCTTGTCAGAAAATATAGTTCAAATCAAAACCAATCAAGGATGAATATTTCACATTTGACATGAACTTTGCATGTTTTCAAAATTTTCCCAGCGTTTAAGTTGCACAGTATTTAATAATGCATATGCACAGGCTTTTCCTCTACTCCATTTTCTGTAATTCTTGACAATATGTCAAAACCTTGTCGCTAGTTTGTCTTGTCATACCATCCTTGTATTAGATTTGAAAT
This sequence comes from Corbicula japonica, assembly GCA_038501625.1. NCBI lineage: Eukaryota > Metazoa > Mollusca > Bivalvia > Venerida > Cyrenidae > Corbicula > Corbicula japonica. Next base: position 7,590,208 of record JAZAYU010000001.1, on the reverse strand, counting down.
CACAGGAAATGCGTAACTTAATTAGTTCCATTTAGATGTTACCCAATTGGCTGTTGTCTTTGACAACCCATGTAACCAATCGGAGAGCTTGTTTCACCGGCTAGTTTCTGAGTTTTAAGTAAGCAGTATATCATTTTGTTCCAGTAATCATTGTTCCCTGGTACCTCTGGTTTTCTGCAGAAACCCCGAATGATGTTCTATGAATCATGGTCGCAAGTGTTGGAAATATCACTGCCAAGTTGATTGAATATTTCATTTGTTTTTCCCCCTAAGGAGCTAAAATGTTAAAATAGAAATTACTGCACCAAAATTTGTCCAATAGGAAACCATCATTAGCAGCCAAGTTTTTCACTTTAAATATCTTGTGTTGGACCTAGACAATAATTAAACCAATTGTGAAGTGAAATGTATGCGGGTAATGCATGGTAAAAATGTGCTTTTGTTAACTAACATGCTGTAATGTGTAATGTATTGACAGAGTCGTCATGCAATGTTGTCCCTTGAATTATACATCTTACATGATGATTAGACAATAAATTCTGATATTTCTATGTTAATCTGAATTTAATTTTCAGTTTCCAAAGTATGCTGGTATCCATAAACTTCATTTTTCAATTAATTCAATTAAATTCTTAAAGCATCCGAAAGGACAGTAGTTTTCACAGCATGCATTTATCATCATAAAACTGCATTCTGTGTGTACAAAGAAAATGAGAAATGCAAATGCTTGTCAAGAGTGACTGTGCATATTTTCACTTGCGAAAAAGTAAAAAGTGTGGACCGTTAAATATTACTTTCCAAAAGTGGAAAATATTGTTGGAGTCAGATATTTAGCCTATTATACTGAATTCATCTGTTGATCACTATTTGAAGTTATTTAGATGGTAAGCGTCTTCTTATTAAATAGTAGTTTATTGCAGTTTTAATATTCCAGAGAATTCAAGAAATCTATTTTTATATCCCCGCAAACAAAGTTTTGGGGGTATATAGGAGTCATCATCCGGTTGGTTGGTTGGTTGGTTGGGTGGTTGGTCTGTGGCACAATTTAACAAAATCTTGTGATGCGAACTACTGGTACAGTTTTCAATGAAATTACGTCAAACTTAAAACATATGTTCGGCTTGAAGTGTAGATGTGTGTAACAAACGTTTCATGTATGTCCATTATTTTTTGTAGGGGAATGATTTAATAAAATCTTGTGATGCGAACTAATACATTTTCAAGATATTGACTCGAAACGGAAATCATGTGTTCAGCATGAAGTGTCAATATGGTAGACATATTTTTCTTCTGGATCAGTCCATTATTTTTTGAAGGGGAGCACTATTGAATATGTCATTCCTTGTTAGGTAAGGCAATAGAGAAAAATATTTTAGATTCTCATACTGTCCAAAACCACCCGCCTCAAAAAAATTTATTGGTAAAAAAATCAGAACTATGGTATATATATATATATATGTATATCTATTCTGTTCCGGATAGAACGGGTTTTAGACCATCACAGATATGGAAAAAACATGGCCGACAATAACAAAATAAAATGTTCATCATGTCGAAGCTTATGGAAGGTGATAGTGTCACTATTACAGACTTGTATGGCTTTTCAAGCAAGAATAGGCACCAACCTGCTACTTTTGTTAGTTGTTATCATGATTTTTGGAAGAAATTGAAAAGATGAATATTCTACACCAAAGGTTCTGGTAACTACATACAATTAATCAGTTTCGGCATTCAATCAGTTCCAGAACATGTTCATAATCTTGAATTCAAAACCTAAAATTGGTCAAGAAATCAATGTGTGTTCTAGCAACATCACTCTAAATGAGAGAAATGCTGCAAGAACACAATGATTTCTTAACACATTTTCGATTTATAACTCAAATGTGCCGGAACTGATTGAATGCCGGAACTGAATAATTGACTGTATAAATGCCATTTTCTCAAATTTTTTAGTAGTTATTACTTATAATCTCAGGTATTTTGTTAATGAAAAATGAAAAATTAAAGTGTCCACCCGCCCCTTTTTCCCCAAAATCCGGATGAGAATCTTAACAATTTTTTTTCTCTGGCCTAAAAGATGCAAACATTTTTTCTGTATATCTCTGACAAAGTATTTGGGGGGGGGGGGGGGGTATTAATCACCTTCAGTGATAGCTCTAGTTAGCCATGTTACAGTCAAAAATGTGTATGTTCTCAGGTACAATAAAATTAAATGAAATATTAATTTTAGGTTTGAGGGCCCCAAGGGAGATTAGTCTTTTGGCTAATTGGGTTACACTCTGTAAATAAAGTCTTTAATTCAGATATAATTATTAGGTTTATTATTAGAATCCCAGAGATTAATGATTTTTTCAAAATCTTAAAAAACCTGCTGACCATTATATATGCTGCTTTGTGGAATTTAATCATTATTTAAGAATTACATTTCTTTTTTTTTTCTGCATTTGTCAATGTCAGCATTGTTACACCTAATTTGCATAAAAAACTTGAATTACATCTTTTTTTCATGGATTATAAACGTAGGCCCACATTTGAACATTTTGCAAGCAAGTAACCCAAATTCTAGTTTTTAATTAATAATTCAAGAAAATTAGGTGTTGCAAAAAAAGAGAAAAGAAAACAAGAATAATTCATATAAAATATGCAGGTCAGGTAATACATACCATTTATTAAAAGACTTATAATGGAATCTCAATATCTAAAAAGCAAAATTTAATCTGTTATCAAGCTTGATAAACATTTTAATTCATTTCAGTCACTATTGTCTCAAATCGCCCTCTGCTATGAATTTGGGAATGCTAATTAGAAACAAAATTGTAATAAAAAAATACCTTTTTATGCCAAGGGAACAAGTTGTAACTTTATATATTTATAGAATTTTGTTATACTGAACTTTTTTTCTGTGGTCATTTTTTGATTATTTCTGGCATAAGATAAAATTGAATAACCTAACTATATGAAAACATGTGAGTGTTTTACAACTTATTAGTTAATAGTTAAACTAGTTCCTTAGAGTTGATGATAAGCTCTCATGTTAGTGTTTTCAGATTTCAGACATTCCATCAGTGATTTCCCTGTTCTGCCTCTTTTGCTGAGCTAACAGTTACATTTAAAAAGAAAAAATAATGAATGTTTAGTTAATTGAATCTGTAATGAAACTTTTTGCCAATAAACAAGCCGCTTCTTTGTAAAATTACAGTGATTAACTATTGGAATCCTTTAAACTCAGCTGGACAGTTCATATGATCAATGTGATTTTGATAACAGTCGTTTTTGCCCTATGCTATATTAGCTCTAGGAGCGTGCCAGGAAATTGTTGGTCATTCAGAAATGCCATCATAAAAACAATGCCAATCAAAACCGTCCTATTTGACGGCTGGTTAAATGAAGTGAAACTGATAAAGTGCCGCATCAAGTACCATACACGAAATGTGTTTTATAACATTGGCTATAAAAAGGCAATTCGGGGTTTAATCATTGTGAGTGCCTTGGCCCTTTACTGGCATAAAGCTTTCCAGGAGGCCCTTTGTCCAATGTCCTATTATGCAAATTATTTTTTTACAGTACTTCCAATTTGATGAAAGCTTTTGTCTGAAATTTCTCTAGATGAGAATAAATTCTTTCAAAGTCGTAATCACCCAGGATCGTAATCTTAGAAAAAGGCTGGTTCCTGTCTTAGGATATGAGGCAGTCTGGTTGCCTTTTGTCCCCGACTTGTTTATTATGCCATACAAGTGTCTCTCAATGATAAAATGGCCATAAAAATTCCAGTGGCTAACTTTCTTACAAATATTTTTGGTAATTGATCTGGAGGACATTATAATTTTTACTGTATAATGAATTCTAGGGCTTGACTGTCATGGCCACTTGGACTATTTTTGTCATAGTATTTGGGCGGATTAACTGTGCGGAATCACTTTAGTGGCTTCAGGTTGCTAACCTTAATGGTTGCTATCTACCAAAATTAAACTGATGGAATAGCAATAGCCCAGATAAAGATCGTCATGTTTATTGCTATCTTTGATACAAGCATTAAGTTTAACCCTTTCCTTTATATATGGCATAAGCAAACAGTGTAGATTCAGATCAGTCGGAACATATCTGCTGTGCTGTCTGAACTGGATCTACATTGATCGCACATGCAATAAAATGCATATATTTGGAGTAAAGGGTTAAAATGATTCAGTGTCGCTACTTCAAGTTTTGTAATTCTGTAATTAATTAAATAATTAAATAAATACTGTAAATAGTTATTCATCAGGTATTGTCCAACAATATTGACCTGGCATAAAGGTCATTGGAAAAGCACTGGTACATAACCAGCAAATAAATTGATATATTTGTTCATTCCAAACGTCAGTGAGTTTTGGTGTATTGGTATACATGCCGGACTACCGATCTGAAGGTGTCTGGTTTAAATCCTAACAAACATCTCTTTTTGAAAATACACATTTTTGAATTTATTTGTAAGAAATCATTTGAAATCGTTTTACCACAACTGGTTTTAGAATGCTTTTTAAATAGTTTTTTTCTACAATTTTATTTGTGACATTGTGCAACCATACAGTCTATAAATGCATTTTGCTTATGGCATACACGCTACCTATGCAGTTATACAAATACTGCACAGGTGGTATACACAGAAAAGAAAAGGCCTATGTGAGCTGAAAGAGAATAGCAAATTTAAATGAAAATAAAAAAACTGGCAGAAACATGACTTCGAACCCCTCAAGCACGAGTTTACGTCTTTATTCTGGAATTGAATTACCTTACTGAATGCGGTAAGCGGGTTGTTAACTTTGAATGTTTAGAATTGGTTATACACTTACATATTGATTTACAAGTAGATCGTAAAATTTACGAAATATACCGACTACAGGGTCAAATGCAAGAGTGTCAGGTATATATTGTTGGACAATACTTATTTTTATTGATTTTATGAGCAGATCAAACCTCAAATTAAAAACCACTTAAGGATTGAATTGATATTTGATTGTTTTCATTTTACTATGGAAAACAGTTGGGTTGTTTAAAGTGTGTGAAGCCTGAAGGGCTTTATTCGTACTTTAAACAATCCAACTGTTTTTCATACTCAAATGAAAAAAATCAAATATCGATTCAATCCTTATATTCACACAAAAATACTCTCATAAATACCAAAATTATTAGAAGAATTTGTGATATTACAGCTTTTTCGAATTGCTGTCGGAACAGTCACGTTGATGACATTGTGAATGACGGCACGCTTTTTCGCAGCAACTCATGGCAAAACACGTGTGCTCGATGATGTCACACGTCTAAAACTGTGCAACGTCAAATAAATTGTGAACAGTTCTCATGTAACCATGCCTTTTAAAGAAATTTGTCACACCGTTTACCATCAGAAAATATGATTTGTTTTTTGAATAAGACTTCTTTGTAGGGGACGAAGTTAAAGTGTAAATATCATGAATAAAGAATTAAACATAAGCATTGCTAAAAATGGTGTTCCTTAAAATTAAGAACCCCTGAAAGTGGTGTTTAATGGAAAACCACGAAATTTTTATGTCCAAGAATAAAAATGTATACACAGTATGTAGAAGTGGACATTTTTGAAAAATCAAAGAAAATGTCACACAGTCAGAAAAATGCTGATATATATTAAACTAGACCTATTTCTGCTATTGGTCCTTTTTTAAGATAAATGCAGCATTTTTCTTACCCTGTGACATTGCCTTTGTAATGAATAACTTGTCAAAAATGTCCATGTCTGCTATTGGTCCTCTTTTACTTTGTCTTGCAATAATTGTAGAACAATAATTTTACTGACATAAGAACCCAAGATGCCTACTTTCATTTTATACTCAATATATCATAGTTTCTTGACTGCAGTCATCTCTAGACATTATATGCACATGCCTACTTGAAATTTGCAATCCCAGTGGGCTACAGGATGTGAAAACAGGGGCTTCAGCTATTAGACTCTTTCTGCTATTGACCATTTTAGCTTTAAGCTATTGGTCAATGGCCTTAAGTATGACAAGGAAATGATCTATTCTGATAAATGTCTGGCTTTATTTCAAAAAAGGAAAAAAATAATTGTTTCTTTTTTTCAGATTCAAGAAAAAGATCAGTGTAAACGTAGAGTTTTTCCGAGATAATATTGTGGATTGAGGCCATGTCTAATGGTTTGCTGCTATTGCCATGTACAAGGAACAGACAAAGAAGGGGATCCAACCCTGAAATCACAGCAAAATTAAGGTAGAGTCACATTTCAAAATATCTGGTAACTTTTACTTTGGGAGATAAAGTCATTACATCTGCTTAGAGGGGTCTTCCATCCACACAATGAAGAACCAACATTTCCTACTATTGTCAAATGTCTCATTGCATGTGTCAATTGCCATAATTGTTAACTGCTTCACTTGCAAGTGATTATAAGGACAGTATGAGGTGGATTTCAATGAATCCGTAATATAGAGTATACAGTTTGTGCAGCTACCTCCTAGATCATGGTGTGCAGGGTCAGATGCAAGATTTCCAGAAAGGAGGTTTGTTTGGGACAGTCTTAGTTTAGTTACACTATATTTTCTAACTCTCTGACCGAAATCCACCTGAAAATTAAATATTGCTGCCTAGAAAAAGGGGTTGGAGCAACTGCACTGAACCCCCCTTGATCTGCCCCTGATGGTGAGTCTTACTTAAAAGTAAATGCTTAATCCTTGAAACGCAGTCTAGATAAAGTAATAGCCCTTTAAGTGCTTAGCAATGCATTTATCACATTAAGGACTAGTGTAGATTCAAATCAGCCTGTGCCCAAGGTTATAAAGCTGAGCATGGAAACCAGTCTCAAATCTCAAGCATCTGATTGGCTGAAATGGCGACTGGTTGCCATTTCAGCCAATCAGATGCTTGAGATTTGAGACTGGTTTCCAATCTCAGCTTTATAACCTTCAGGCCTGGGCTTGTGTGCAGCCTGATCAGAGTCTACAATGTTTGCTACTCAGTTTAAACAATTCTGTATACAGGCATATGAACATTGGGCTTACTGTTAGAATGGTGAATTCATTACTTTAATCACAGGTAACCAGTATTAATCAAGTATTTTGAAAGAGGCAATACAAACTTGTGGTTCAGAAACTTAAAATCTTGTTCATTCTTAAATCAATGTTAATGAATTAATAGCAAACACTGATTTCCTTCATTGTCTCCGATTTGCTGAAAATACAGAGAAGTTAAAAGATGACTTGAGGCAAGACAATACCCATAAACCACCATGAAACTAATTGAGTTGATAGGAATTGCTAGAAAAATGGTTTTTGAGGAAGACCATAATTGGCTTAACATGGGGCAATGAATTTCTAATGAAGTGGTATTTGTGCTAGAAGTAAATGGTCAATGTTGCCAAGCTTGGAGGAAATATACATGATGCTTTCTTGAAACTAATGCCTAGAATTGATTATCAGCCAGAGGTGGGGATATAAAGGCATTAATATTTACTGTAAGGGTTGTCCTTCAGTTTATAATACTGGGGAAATTGACCAATTAATAAGCTTTTGCCAAATGCAGATTGTGTAAAATACTATTCTCTACAGTTTTCATTAGTGAAAATGATTTTAAAATGCGGATTGGTTTACAAACTTTCTTCAATATCATGATGATACAGTCATATATTTTAGAAAGAATTTAACCCTGTACTCCATGGATATGCCTTTGATTATATGTGCAACCTGTGTACATCCATGCAGTCTGATCTGGATCTGCATTGTTCATATTCTTTGTCAGAAACAATGTAATGAATCTAAAGATAACCATGTAGATCCTGGTCAGACTGCACAGATGTGTGGGCTGATTTGGATCTACAATGTTTACCCATGGGATAAACACCATATCTCATGTAGTAAAGGTTAAAGTATGATAAAGATTTGCTAAATAGTGAGGATAAACCTGTAATTTAAAAACATAATATGAGAAAAGTGCAGTCAGTCTTAATTTGCTTTATAAATTCCATAAATTCTGTGTACATTAAATTACATAATGAAGTTTTAATGGATTCCAGTACAACTACCCTTCAGGATGTTATCTCATAATGGTAAATTGAGATTTAATGGGGCCACTAATTGACCAATTGTAGGAACATTACAAAAGAAGAAACTTTGGAACAATGTCACAGATGTTGTGCTACTCTCTGGACTAGTTATCTCAAATCTTGAGCATGAGTCTGTCACAATTTGACTGACCACTAAGTTTGTAATCAAGGGAGCTGAAGGTTGTAAACAATAGAGATGAAACAATATAGAAAGTACCATTAGTTTTCATTTGGAGGACAAGTTTAAATAAGACAGATGTTTTGACTAAATTATCCCAAAGGCACAGCAAATGATTGTCAAGTTAACCTTTTACTCCATATAAAAACATTTTATTGCACATCCTTACTGTCTGATCAGGATCTGCTCCAATAAAATTACAAGCTATAGGACTGTACACAATGTTTTGACTTAGAACCTAAATGCTCATGCACGTTTTGGCAAGAGTACCTCCAAAACGTGAAAATATCACTATTCCACCTTTTGTCCATGTCAATGCCATTCCAACAACCATTAACCCTTTCCTTCATATATATTTTGTATACGCCTTTATACACATGTGGGACCAGTGTAGATCCAGATCACCCAGCACATCCGTGCCGTCTGATCAGGATCTGAACTGGTCGCATTTTGGTCAGAAATAACCTAACAAATAAAAAAGCGAACACTGGATCTAAACTGTTCGCCCTCGCAATTTAGGTGTGTCTATTGAGGAAAGGGTTTAAAAAAAAACACTTACATCATCAATAAGAATGTTTGAGGACCTACCAGGTGGAAATGTCCTTTTGTGGTATTTATTTCACAAAATGACTTTTTAACGAAATATTTTAATTCCATCACTCATCTTGAAAGTGGTTTAAATAGCAGATTATGTTGAGGAATAAAATGTTTTTGTTTTTTAGCTCACCTGAGCACGAAGTGCTCATGGTGAGCTTTTGTGATCGCCTGATGTCCGTCGTCCGTCCGTGCGTGCGTCGTCAACTTTTTCTTCAAACGACTTCTTCTCCTGAACTCCTGGGCCAATCTTGCTGAAACTTAGCAGGAATGTTACCTGCATGAAGCTTTACCAAAATTGTTCAAATGGTTCCAGTCCATTGCCTATCTAGGTCACAGAGGTTAAAAATAGATTTTGAACATGAAATTTTAAAAAATCTTCTTGTCTGAAACCGTAAGGCCTAGAACTTTGATATTTGCTGTGTAGCATCACCTAGTGGTCCTCTACCAAGATTGTTCAAATTATAGCCCTGGGGTCAAAATTGGCCCCGCCCCAGGGGTCACTTGATTTTACATAGACTTATATAGGAAAAACTATAAAAATCTTCTTGTCTGAAACCACAAGGCCTAGAGCTTAGATATTTGGCATTTAGCATCCTCTAGTGGAACTCTACAAAGTTTGTTCAAATTATTTCCCTTGGGTCAAAATTGGCCCCGCCTCAGGGGTCACTTCATTTTGCATAGACTTATATAGGAAAAACTTAAAAATCTTCTTGTCTGAAACCACAAGGCCTAGAGCTTAGATATTTGGCATTTAGCACCCTCTAGTGGAACTCTACAAAGATTGTTCAAATTATTTCCCTGGGGTCAAAATTGGCCCCGCCCCAGGGGTCAGTTCATTTGACATAGACTTATATAGGAAAAACTTTAAAAATCTTCTTGTCTGAAACCACAAGGCCTAGAGCTTAGATATTTGGCATTTAGCATCCTCTAGTAGAACTCTACAAAGTTTGTTCAAATTATTTCCCTGGGGTCAAAATTGGCCCCGCCCCAGGGGTCACTTCATTTTGCATAGACTTATATAGGAAAAACTTAAAAAATCTTCTTGTCTGAAACCACAAGGCCTAGAGCTTAGATATTTGGCATTTAGCACCCTCTAGTGGAACTCTACAAAGATTGTTCAAATTATTTCCCTGGGGTCAAAATTGGCCCCACCCCAGGGGTTTCTTCATTTTGCATAGACTTATATAGGAAAAACTTTAAAAATCTTCTTGTCTGAAACCCCAAGGCCTAGAGCTTAGATATTTGGCATTTAGCACCCTCTAGTGGAACTCTACAAAGATTGTTCAAATTATTTCCCTGGGGTCAAAATTGGCCCCGCCCCAGGGGTCACTTCATTTTACATAGACTTATATAGGAAAAACTTAAAAAATCTTCTTGTCTGAAACCACAAGGCCTAGAGCTTAGATATTTGGCATTTAGCACCCTCTAGTGGAACTCTACAAAGATTGTTCAAATTATTTCCCTGGGGTCAAAATTGGCCCCGCCCCAGGGGTCACTTCATTTTATATAGACTTGTATAGGAAAAACTTTAAAAATCTTCTTGTCTGAAACCACAAGCTGAGAGTACTTTTGTACTCAGGTGAGCGATATAGGGCCATCATGGCCCTCTTGTTTTTAATTTTAATGTTATTTTAGCTGATGAAGTAATGGTGTTATCTTTATTAACCATGAAACTTAGTTAGTATGGTTTTCTAGTATTCAAGGCATAAAAAGTGATGTTCTCAGTAGTAAAAGCAAAGTTTTTTTAAATAATTTCCGTGACATGTACAACAATTGTTTTACTTTATTTGCATCAGTTAAGAGTAACCATGAGTTCAAACAATGACTCAGTTTCCTGATAATATTGTTAAAAAAACAGTTTTAATTCCAAACTTCAAGTGAGGAAATTGACAAGCGATATGCCTTAAAACAGGGAGATGATGTAAGATAAAACAGGAAAATAATTCTGTAATAATTTTCTTACTGTGTTTTTTAGTTTGTTATGTTGATGTTTATAAAAATGAAGATTTTATTTTCTTTTAATGTGACCAAAATGAAATTGTGATTGGTCATTGAGTACCTAACATTTTCTCTTGATAATCTCTTTATAATACTCTTAGCTTCTTATGTTAATATTTTTGAGTTTTTTTTGCATGCAAAATTGTCAAGTAGATGTATATTAAAGGAATTTGTCAAGTAGAAGTATATTAAAGAAATTTGAACTTGTTCGTTCTTATATGTACTTGTAGTGGCAGGTGTGAGGTTGGTGCAGCCTAGAACATGGTTTAACCCCCTGCCTTCCCCCTCAGAGGCTTCTGACTGTTTCAAGGCAGTAACCCATCATTAATTTCTAAGTCATGCTTTTTATAAAATGCTAATCGAATTTACCACCGAAAACACTACTCATTATGGATGTAATTATAATTTAAAGAGGTAATTTCATCTAAAACAGTTTTAGTAACTGAAAGCAGGCTAGTGTTTGTTATCTCAAGTACATTATCACAAATAAACATGAAGAAATAATTAATATTCATTGCTATAGCACAGTAATTCAAATCAGTCAACATGTTGCATTAGGTAACATATATAAAGGAATCATAAGATATTCAATTTTATTCTGTTAACTTATAACCTTTAAAGGTTTAAGCAAAATTATATACACAAAATAATGAACTGAATAAAGCATTAAAAATTAAAATAAAAATAACAACACTGCATAAAGTTACACATAATATACACAATGTTAAACACAGTTAACCTTTTTATTACACAATTGTCTTCTTTAAATCTTACATTTTTTTTTATAAATAATTTTGTAGTTGACATGCTTGGTGTCTTATTGTGTTAGTTTTTATATTTTAGGTTATTTCTATTTCCTGATATATGTATTTATATACACATATTTAACAAGCTTGTCAAATTACATATGAATGTAAGTAAAATGTGATTTGTACTAGCTTTTAGTGTTAAGTAACATTTAATGTATCTTACGATTTTAGACACATATCTTAGATTGCAGTTGTTTTATTGCATTAATAATTCATATAACATCTTTTCCATGTAGATAAAATGGTTTAGATATGAGCTGATAAAAAATGTCAAATATTTCATACTTATATCAAATTTTCACAAACATAACATATTCAAACAGGCATTTCTGGAAAATTCCCCACTTTCTAAGGTGCATTCTAAATTGTAATATGTGTAGAATTTTGTAGGCTTTCAGAATCACTTACCCTTCAAAATTCCTAAAGGTATTTGTGTTGTGTGGATGGGGGGTCAGGGGTTTTCCTAGCCTTTCTGAGGGTCTGGAAAACGGACCCTTTCCCAAAGCAAACGGACCCTTTCCCAATCCGAAATTTCTTCCATTTTTCCCAATTGAATCCACAGATAAATTTCAAAACATAAGAAACAGTGTTAACTTTCACTTTACGTTGTAAACAACAGCTGACTGCTTTATCTCGCACTATGAATGTGACGTCACAACCAGGTGTAAAATTCGGTGCATACGTTATAATTATGTGTCTGTATGGAGAACAGTTTGTCGAGATACCGGTCCGTGCCGAGAAAGTGGACATTCTGTTCCGTTCAAAGAAGTTTTAACTGAAGAAAATTGATCGGAGTTAATAGGCGATTTGGAGTAAAACAAATCATTCGTTTTCGCGATATAAACACTGATACGTTACCGAGTACGGCCTCTCATAATAGCAAATACTACGCAAAAAAAATCTTAAATGGGATTCAAAAGGCTGTTTGTCAATTGTTGATCTTTGCAAGAAATGGCAACAAAAAACACTGAACAAGAAACGTCACAACTTCAACCGGAATCTGAACAAACGAAGAGGGTGTAAGTGTTTGCTTGTCTGAAAGCAGTAGAAAACAAAGAAAAATTCTGTTACAGTCATTTGTTGACTTCAACAAATTAAAATGATTCTATACCTTGAGTTTTTTTTCTGAAAAAAAAAAGCCTGTATGTAGGTTTTAAACACTAAACCACCCTGAGTGAATAAAAAGTAAACTGATCCTTCCTTGTAAAAGATTTAAAAAAGGGGAAAAATGCATAAAACAATGATTTCAAAATTCCCAAACTTGTATTTTTGTCGATAAAAATTCCCAAAATGAGACATTTCACACTCTAAAATTTTCCCAATTCTGGCCAGGGTCCTTTTCCCAAAATTGCTAGGAAAACCCCTGGGAGTGAGGTCTGATGGCAGCTGAAAATCTTCAGCAAGCTTGGACTAATATTGATAAAATCTGTCAGGTGCATTGGAATAAATACTTCAGACCTGGCTGGTGTTTTTGGATGACTCCCAATGTCCAAGTTTGTGTCTAAGAGACAAGTAACTCTATTAAAGCAAGTCAAGACAATTCTGTCCAATGGAAAGCACTTAAAAATGATTTACAAATAATAATTATTTTCCCAAGAACTTCAACATTTCTAGGTAACACTTTAAATTATTTTAAATGTAACAATCATTTTCTCCTGATAGGTACAAAAATATCAGATTATTTCAGATTAACAAAAATATTGAAGTGAAGACAGAAATTCATAGAAACCCTTTTTATCCTAATGAACTTGTCATCGAGTGAAACAACTACTGCTGCATTCGCTAATGTATTGATGGCATGTTCAGATTTCCCCATTTTGGAAGTAGTTGTTAAATTGCCTGCCATTCTTTCATGTTTGACCTTTGGAAGAAGAAGTCATCCTATCTTAAAAGCAAAAAAAGACAAATTGTAAGCCCTATGGGTTCAAGAACAAAACAGCATTTGCTAGCCATTCTGTGCATAGTGTTAAATTGTAACTGCTACCAGACAATTTATCATTTCTATGTCCTTAAGAACTATCATTCCATATTTGTATGAAAGACAGACCCATGAAAACCTGTAATTTTACACTTTGTATGATGAAGTAATGAACCAATTAGCTGTGTAATATTCCCTTTTAATGTTTTGATGAAAAGAGTGATCACAATATGTGCATCTGTTGCAAGGAAGAAAATAGCATGCCATTTGATGAATCAAACATTAATAGAATCTGGTCATCTTAATGTGTTGTATTAGATTTTTCATAAATGTTTGTCGTGATTGTGTCATTGATTTGAAATAATTAGCTTTTTTCTGTCATGCAACTTATTGTTCAAAGGAACAGTCATAGTCATTGGTGAAAAATGGGAATTTTTATCTCAGGAGACACTACCCCATTATCTAAGATCCTAGAAACATCTTACATTCAAGACTTCAGTTATAATCTGTATGTTTGTAGGGGCCCATGTTGGATTGATGAGAGGCCATGAGAAGAAATGTTGTGAAAATGGTTCACCGTTTGCTGATGGGGCCATTAGGTATTAGGTAATACAAATTTAATGGTAAAGAGACAAATTGATTATATCAATTAATAAATGTAATTAGGGCATGTGTGTTTAATTATAGACTGGCTGCTGTCCATGTGTTCTGTTATGTTATTCTGTCATCCAAAAATTATACCAAAAATTAACTCTGACACTCACTTCATTTTTCTGTTTTAACCTTTCCTTAGCTCCTACAGCATAGGTTCAACAGAAATCAGCATTAGAAAATAAGAAATGAAAAAAAAACTGTGAAAGTGATTATCAAAAGTATATTAAATAGAACCATCTAGCCAGATGCCAGGCTTGTTTAATTATAATGAAGAAAAAATATCTGTTAACATTTGTGCACATCTGTGCAGTCTGATCTGGATCTACACTAGTCACTTCCTCATTCATTAGATAACTTCCGAATCAAAGATTGAAAAATTGGATCAGAATGCATGGATGTGCAGGCTGATCTGAATCTACACTGGTTACCCATGGAATATAAGCCATATCTCATGGCTAGCAGATAAATTGTCCCCCAATCAGGCTCCTGGAAGCAAGTACCAGTTCATGTGTCCCAAATAATCAAGATGCAGTTTGTCAGGAAAGTATTGTGTGTCTTTTGTAAATAAACATTTGCCAAAAATCCTGTTTGTGCTAGGTATAGAAAGACCAACACAGAACCATAACACAGGAACACTTCAGTCAGGCTTCAGTTTGGTGCAAGGAAATGTCACTAACTACAATGTGCAGTGACCAGGAGGAGAACTGGAAAGATCAAAGAAAAACATCAAAGGACACCTCCTAATTGGGGATATTGATTCTAGGTATGTACCATAAAGAAGAGAATTGCTCACTTTTATTACATTATTGACACTATGACATATAATATTTCATAAGTGTTTACCTAATGTCTGGCTGTACTTGTAGGATTGTATTGTTAAGGTCTACTTAAGTTATAATCAATTTTATAATTGATAGAGCTGAAATGAACCTAGATTCGGGTACAAATTGTACACAGTTATCTTTTAATATCTAACATTGTAACCACAAGAGAAAGGAAGGTGAGTAATGGTGCAAACAAATCATCTTTTTGCCGTTTGTTGAATTGTTTTGATTAAGTTTCATGTAAATGATATAGCATTACTTTTGATCGGTCCTTGGCTAATTTGATAAAAATTCATGTGTTGTTTAACAGTGCTTGCTCTTGTATGATGTTGATTTGTCCATTTTTCTACAGCTCAATAACTTGTAGAGCTATTCTAATTGTTAAGAAGTCATTTATTTTGTAGATCAAAATTTCTGATGGTCTGCACAGTCTTGTAGACTTTAGTTTTTGTTGCTTGCTATGCCCATTATTATGCCCCCCTTCGAAGAAGCGGGGGTATATTGCTTTGCACATGTCGGTCAGTCGGTATGTCGGTCGGTATGTCGGTCGGTCGGTCCGTAGACCACATCTTGTCCGATCAATAACTAGACAACGCTTTGTGATACAGTCCTTATATTTGGTGTGGAGGTTGGTCATGACCAGTAGAAGACCCCTATTGATTTTGGGGTCAGTAGGTCAAAGGTCAAGGTCACAGTGGCCTTGACCACAAAAACCTTGTCCGATCAATAACTAGACAACGCTTTGTGATACAGTCCTCATATTTGGTGTGGAGGTTGGTCATGACCAGTAGAAGACCCCTATTGATTTTGGGGTCAGTAGGTCAAAGGTCAAGGTCACAGTGGCCTTGACCACAAAAACCTTGTCCGATCAATAACTAGACAACGCTTTGTGATACAGTCCTCATATTTGGTGTGGAGGTTGGTCATGACCAGTAGAAGACCCCTATTGATTTTGGGGTCAGTAGGTCAAAGGTCAAGGTCACAGTGGCCTTGACCACAAAAACCTTGTCCGATCAATAACTAGACAACGCTTTGTGATACAGTCCTCATATTTGGTGTGGAGGTTGGTCATGACCAGTAGAAGACCCCTATTGATTTTGGGGTCAGTAGGTCAAAGGTCAAGGTCACAGTGGCCTTGACCACAAAAACCTTGTCCGATCAATAACTAGACAACGCTTTGTGATACAGTCCTCATATTTGGTGTGGAGGTTGGTCATGACCAGTAGAAGACCCCTATTGATTTTGGGGTCAGTAGGTCAAAGGTCAAGGTCACAGTGGCCTTGACCACAAAAACCTTGTCCGATCAATAACTAGACAACGCTTTGTGATACAGTCCTCATATTTGGTGTGGATGGTTGGTCATGACCAGTAGAAGACCCCTATTGATTTTGGGGTCAGTAGGTCAAAGGTCAAGGTCACAGTGGCCTTGACCACAAAAACCTTGTCCGATCAATAACTAGACAACGCTTTGTGATACAGTCCTCATATTTGGTGTGGAGGTTGGTCATGACCAGTAGAAGACCCCTATTGATTTTGGGGTCAGTAGGTCAAAGGTCAAGGTCACAGTGGCCTTGACCACAAAAACCTTGTCCGATCAATAACTAGACAACGCTTTGTGATACAGTCCTCATATTTGGTGTGGAGGTTGGTCATGACCAGTAGAAGACCCCTATTGATTTTGGGGTCAGTAGGTCAAAGGTCAAGGTCACAGTGGCCTTGACCACAAAAACCTTGTCCGATCAATAACTAGACAACGCTTTGTGATACAGTCCTCATATTTGGTGTGGAGGTTGGTCATGACCAATAGAAGAACCCTATTGATTTTAGGATCAGTAGGTCAAAGGTCAAGGTCACAGTGGCCTTTGCATACAAAAACGTTGTCCGATCAATAACTAGACAACGCTTTGTGATACAGACCTCATATTAAACGATTGTTGGATGTGTCTCTTCAAAAGTTATATAAATGGTTCCGGTCCGCTGCCTAATTAGGTCATGACAGCTTAAAATAGATTTTTGACTTTGTCAATCTTTGAACGACATCTCCTCCTATATTACTGGGTCAATTTTGATGAAACTTCACACAAATGATCATTTGATGAGTCTCTTCAAAAGTTATATAAATGGTTCCGGTCCGCTGCCTAATTAGGTCGCGTCAGCTAAAAATAGATTTTTGACTTTGTCAGTCTTTAAACAACATCTCCACCCAAACCGCTAACCCAATTTCAACCAAACTTGACACAATTGATCATTGGATGAGTCTCTTCAAAAGTTATATAAATGGTTCCGGTCCGCTGCCTAATTAGGTCACAACAGCTAAAAATAGATTTTTGACTTTGTTGATATATAGGAGTTCCACCGTCTTGTAAATTGCTTTCATGACTGGTACCCTTCATTGCTAAAGCTTACAAAAGTCTCTAAATTTCCAAAAATTTAAATTCAATGCTAATAGATATCACTTGCACGTCAGGGGGGGCATTTGTGTTTGACAAACACCTCTTGTTTTAAAAGAAAAGTTAAATTTCTATTTCCACAAAATGAAATATTTCCTCCTTAAACTGATCTGGAATGAAGCGAGCAAATGGGAGGTTAAACTTTTATGCCATATTACTACTACTAAGTAGTGGAAAGAGCTAGATGCTCAAATATGTGCAATGTCCTAATAAGTTTAAGCTCAGGTTTGGCAATCCAAAGAAAACGGGCAGAAAATGAGCAGATTATCTCGTCCTGTACTCATTTTCTTTAGAGTGCTAAAATTGAACACTGTACATATTCTTAAAACAAAGAGTATTGTAAATTAATTCAACATCAGTGACTTAAGGAGAGCAGCTGGACACAAGATTCTATGGTGGAAATAAAATACTAATTATGATTCAACAGCTGTTTTGATATCTATATATTGGATTCCCATGAGATACTGACCTTTAACCCTTTCCTCCATAGATACACCTTGCTTGTGTGGGCGAACAGTTTAGATTCAGATAAGCCGGCACATCCATGCCGTCTGATCAGGATCTAAACTGTTCCCTTTTTGATTTATTAGGGTATTTCTGACCGAAAAAGCGACCAGTGCAGATCCTGATAAGACGGCACAGATGTGCCGGCTAATCTGGAACTACACTGGTCGCACATGTGTAAATATGTGTATATATGGAGGAAAGGGTTAACTGGGTGCTGTGATAATCTAAGAGTTTTGTCAGTTTTCCCTGATGTTTGTCTCATCACTTGTTGGTGAATAGTCGACATTTCTACAGCAGTAATCTGCTGAAGCTGGCATGGTGCTTTAGAGTAATTTACCATAGAGTGGTGGGGGAGGAGGTAAGGCCTTGGTGCCACAGTTTGATATCTGCAGTCTATACCGGTAAACTTCAATGGCTATTTACCATAGAGTGGTGGGGAGGGGTTGGGTGGGTGGGTAAGGATTATTTTATACTACTTATACTATGACTTACGCTTAAAAACTTAAGATATACGTTCTGAAAATGTGAAGATGTGTGTTTTGGCTCAGTTCACTAATTTATGGCAGGGGCAAGTGTACCAGTATATGTTGTTAATTTCTTATAACAAAATATCCAGCTTTAAGACAATTAATTTTATTTTTGTTTATGTCATTTAATATGACAAGACTGTTATGAAGGGCTTTTCATCAGAAAATTGAGAAGAGGCCCTGGCCTTTCAAATTGGGAAATTTATATGTGATAATTGTTTTATTTTTGGGAAAACAAAATTCATTGAAAGATGGGTATAATATTAATATATAAATTTGAATAGTAATAAGAAATTTCAACTTAAATTTAATGTTTTAAAGCACTTTATTTTTTCAGACTTTAATTTTTAAACTCCCCTCAGTGGATTTTGATCTATTTTTTAACATCTTACCAGGTATTTTGGGAAGAGACTCTGCCACAGTTGGGAAAAAAATACTGTATTTTAGGATTGGGAAGAGGCCTTTATAAGGCCTTTGTTAAATAAGGATGAAAAGCCCTGTAAATATGAGCATTTGAAACTGGAAACAATGTGGTCAATTGTTTGCCTCCAATTTGACATAATCCATCACCTAGTTAAGGAGTATGTGACAGGGTCATAAAGTCATATGGCCTCTCATAACACGCACAAACTAGGTAAACTCAGTGTCTAATTAGCAAACCACCTTGTTTGTGTTGATTTAGAGGATTTGTTACTCTTGTTAATATTTAATATACTGGGCATTTAAAATTTTGCCAAGTGATATCATTGGATATAAAAGTTGACTTAAGGTAAACATCATATCCAGCTGCTATTACTGCTGAATTTGATGTAAATTTCTTACTTACATTTCCTTTGAGTAAAGACATGAGTTATAATATAGCAAACATTGGGATAGAGGATATTCTTTAAAAGAGTTTTGCAAACGGAGCCAGTCACAAATGCAAGCATGACACCTTCAGGTAGTTGATGTCACAAAAGTGCCAGCAGATGACATTGCTCATTTTGCATGTAACGATAAAAATATTACTGCTGTCAAGATTTCAAATTACAGTTATGGGAAAATGAAAGATAAAATAGGTAGAATATTTCCCAAAATAAAAGCAATGACTTAAAATTTAAAAAAAGCACTGAAGACACTATCATAACAATGGGTTCAGTGAGTTTATTAGTATAGCATATTTACAGGCATGTTGCATTAATATAAAATTTAGGAAACATGATTTCTGGAATTTCATCCTTTAAATTGAAAATTTTACTGTTACAAAATGAATCCTTCTCTAGGAAAATAATCAAGCAGTTACAAGATTAAAAAAGTCCAGTAATGTTAATTATGAGAAAATTTATCTATCTAATGAAATTCTGACATCCTATCTTCTGATTTATGGATTCACATTTGTGCCATCTGATCTGGATCTACACTGTTTGCTTTTTGGCCAGAAATAACCAAATTAATTTAAAAGTGAACAGTGTTGCTCCTAGGACGAACAGATATGCCAGCTGCTCTGGGTCTACACTCTTTGACCATGCAATAAAAGTTGTATCAATTGAGTAAAGGGTTAAAATGGCTTGCACTCACAAAATTATTAAAAATAATTGAAAATCAACTAACTAGGCTAATTACTTGTAAATAGTCCGGCGGATGTTCCTAATCGGGCTAGTCAGACAATGGCTGACACTAAATAGTCCCAATTTTTTTGCCTTTTGGGGGCATTAAATGGCTAGTATGGCCTGAAAGGAACATGTTAAGTAAATGAGATGCTTTTACTGACACACTGATAGCAAATGTATGTTTGGAAATGCAGTATATGAAAAATGGCCCTGGTTTAAGAACGGCATATGTAAAACAGTTTTGAAGTTCACGCAGAAGTGAAAAAAACAGACCACAGGTTTCAAGGTGTCAAATCTCTGTTAATTGATACATGACCCCTACTTTTCTTGCTGGAAATAGACAGTAGAAACAATTAGCTTTAAAAGCATGTAAGTTAGCCCTTATTAAAATGGTACCAGCTATGATTGCCAGCCTTTTGAAACATGTCATGTTTACTATAGTTTATATAGGGAAGTCTATTTACAGGTCTTACACCTATAAGAAGTACAAGTGGAGGGCAGCATTTGAATATTTATATTGTCTGCAATGTTATTTTCCACTAAAATTGTGTGCTGACCAATTTTCAGCAAATTTGAAAGTCAAAAATCAGTCTAACTGTGTTACAGGAGGCAAACTTAGGTTTTAATTAGGTTTGGGGTCATTTTTAACTGTTTTTGCCTTAAAAATGCCACAATTGATACCCTGTGTGGCCCATTTTGCATGTGTCAGCTCAAAAAGTGAGTTGCTTTTATTAGTTGAGATGTTTTACTATTATTCATAACATGTTTTTGAGAAATTTGAGGTTTTTCAATTTTTATTAGCAAGAAATGAATTCTTAGGTTTAGCCGCTTGGCCGCAAACGCGTACCAGAATAGGTGGTGTTGGAAAATTCCTCATATTGAGTTCATTTTTGCTAACTGAAAGCTGAAACTTGGTAGATATATTGCAAACATCATATTATTGAATAAAAACAGAAAATATAAGATATTGAAAAACATAAGTTTTCTTATAGGCTAATTACTTGTAAATAGTCCAGCGGATGTTCCTACTCGGGCTAGTCAGACAATGGCTGACACTAAATAGTCCCAATTTTTTTGCCTTTTGGGGGCATTAAATGGCTAGTATGGCCTGAAAGGAACATGTTAAGTAAATGAGATGCTTTTACTGACACACTGATAGCAAATTTATGTTTGGAAATGCAGTATATGAAAAAAGGCCCTGGTTTTAGGACGGCATATGTAAAACAGTTTTGAAGTTCACGCAGAAGTGAAAAAAACAGACCACCGGTTTCAAGGTGTCAAATCTCTGTTAATTGATACATGACCCCTACTTTTCTTGCTGGAAATGGAAGTAGAAACAATTAGCTTTAAAAGCATGTAAGTTAGCCCTTATTAAAATGGTACCAGCTATGATTGCCAGCCTTTTGAAACATGTCATGTTTACTATAGTTTATATAGGGAAGTCTATTTACAGGTCTTACACCACTAGGGCTTTGGGATATGTTTTTAATTATAACATTCAGCAAAAAATGGTTTACTGTTTTCATGGAAACTGTCTGTATTCATAAACAGTTCTTAAATTTCTGGAGGCTTCCCTGTGTGTCTATGCTTGCCGAAAGGAAATTTAAATACAATAAAGTAATCATGCATTCAAAAATGGGAAATAAAATTCAATTACAAAGAATATAGAGAACATTTAGATTTCCCAATTGAGCGCACTTGATTTGTTTTCTACAGTAGTAAGGTGAAATTGGTGGTAAAATTGTAAAAACAAATACCTGGGTGTTACATTCTTAAAATTTAATGATAAGTATTTCGCGAAAACAATGCTAATGAATGTGCAGTGATCATAGAATTTTAATACATTGCAAGACTAGGCCGTGTAGAAGTAATGTATGGTTTCAGTGATCAGTATGGGCAGTATCATTTGAAATTTTACAACAGCAAAGTTTGTGCAGTGTTTGGGCTGTAGAAATCTCCCCATATATACAGTCTGTACTGTAAATAGTATATAATCAGTTTCAAATGTCATGTAGTGTTAATCAAGTTTATCAGGGTTAGCCCCTCAAACATCTTTGGGGTTGTCCCAGCAAGCTCACTTGTAAATGGGCATTATTTACTCCATTTTATCGCATGTGCGACCAGTGTAGATCCAGATGAGCCGGCACTTGATTATATATTTATTCCCCGCGCCAAAGTGGGGGGGGGGGGGGATATTAGTAATGCCCTTCGTCCGTCCATGCGTCTGTCTGAAACAATTTTGTCCGGAGCACAAGTCCAAAATTACTGGAGGGATTTTATTCAAACTTCATACACTGACAGAGCACATTGGTAGGTAGTGCAGTGTGCAAGAACAATAACTCTACCTTGCCTATTTTTAGAGTTATTCACCTTTATCACATTTACTTGATACATTGTGTCCGGAGCATAAGTCAAAAACTACTGGAGGGATTTTATTCAAACTTCATACACTGACAGAGCACATTGGTAGGTAGTGCAGTGTGCAAGAACAATAACTGTACCTTGCCTATTTTTAGAGTTATTCCCCTTTATCATATTTACTTGATAAATTTAGTCTGGAGCATAACTCCAAAACTACTTGAAGGATTTTATTCAAACTTCATACACTGACAGAGCACATTGGTAGATAGGGCAGAGTGCAAGAACAATAACTCTACCTTGCCTATTTTAGAGTTATTCCTCTTTATCATATTTACTTGATAAACTTTGTCCGGAGCATAAGTCCAAAACAACTGGAGGGATTTTATTCAAACTTCATACACTGACAGAGCACATTGGTAGGTAGTGCATTGTGCAAGAACAATAACTCTACCTTGCCTTTTTTAGAGTTATTCACCTTTATCATATTTACTTGATAAATTTTGTCTGGAGCATAAGTCAAAAACTACTTGAGGGATTTTATTCAAACTTTATACACTGACAGAGCACATTGGTAGGTAGTGCAGTGTGCAAGAACAATAACTCTACCTTGCCTATTTTGAGAGTTATTCGCCTTTATCATATTTACTTGATAAATTTTGTCTGGAGCATAACTCCAAAACTACTTGAGGGATTTTATTCAAACTTCATGCACTGACAGAGCACATTGGTAGGTAGTGCAGTGTGCAAGAACAATAACTCTACCTTGCATATTTTTAGAGTTATTCCTCTTTATCATATTTACTTGATAAATTTTGTCCGGAGCTTAACTCCAAAACTACTTGAGGGATTTTATTCAAACTTCATACACTGACAGAGCAGATTGGTAGGTAGTGCAGTGTACAAGAACAATAACTGTACCTTGCCTATTTTTAGAGTTATTCCCCTTTATCAGAATTACTTGATAAATTTTGTCCGTAGCATAACTCCAAAATTACTTGAGGGATTTTATTCAAACTTCTTACACTGACAGAGCACATTGGTAGGTAGTGCAATGTGCAAGCCCAATAACTATACCTTGCCTTTTTTTAGAGTTATTCCTCTTTATCATATTTTTTTGATAAATTTTGTCCGGAGCATAACTCCAAAATAACTTGAGGGATTTTATTCAAATTTCATACGCTGACAGAGCACATTGGTAGGTAGTACAATGTGCAAGTGCAATAACTCTACCTTGCCTTTTTTTAGAGTTATTCTCCTTTATCAGATTTACTTGATACATTTTTTTCCAGAGCATAACTCAAAAACTACTTGAGGGATTTTATTCAAACTTCTTACACTGACAGAGCACATTGGTAGGTAGTGCATTGTGCAAGTCCAATAACTCTACCTTGCCTTTTTAGAGTTATTCCCCTTTATCAGATTAAATTGATAAATTTTGTCGTAGCTTAACTCCAAAACTTAAAAGGATTTCCTCTCCAGGTAAATTATACGAAAGTACAACCTTCAGGTTACTTTTTTCCGGCGGGGGGGATTAACCATGTGTAACATGGCTCTTGTTAGGCAAATGGTGTACAGGGTTTAAAGTGTCTGCTGTATGTTGCACTATTATCTTCCAATAATCTAAAATAACTCACAGTCTTTTGAAAGCATCATTCATTATGGATTACTTTGGTAGCAACAAAAAATAAATGCAGAAACTTGAATGATAATGGACACATACTGCAGACACCATGGGAAGCTGCATTAGGCCCTAGGATTCAGCCGATATTTTAAGTTCAGCCAAAAGCCTTCAAGGAATGTCATATGGTCACCTAGAGGTGTGAAGTTGTGGCCAGTCTGTCATAACTGACTGTCATTACATGCCTTTGATGTGACAGCCTATCACCGGCTAATCTTTAAACTTACCACACCATACATCCACAGGTTTTAATAATTAATTCAAACTACAGGATGACAGAAATTTAATTAATCTATACATATTTGACAGGGTTTTTGTTCTTTTTCTGGGGGAAAGATGTTGCTGGGGTGGGAAAATCACTGATGGTCAATAAATGACAAACTAAGCTAGGAGGACTGCTGATTGTTGGTAGTAAGTTTGAGTTAATGTTACTGTTAGATATTAGATTTATGCTTACTGTGAGGTGAATTGATTGAAATAAATTTTTACCATTAGTAATGTGCAAGAAACTTTATTTTTTATTTAATTGTAGAGGTCACAACTTTGGAATTGATACTCTAGATTTTGTTATCACAAAAGAAACTTCTTGATGTTTTAAATTATGATTAAAACAATTACATTTATTAGGCAAATAGAGGATTGTTCAGTGGCTTGGATCTGTGTTATTGGAAATGATTATTTGAAAGGATTGTTTTCATGAAATGCATGCCTCTGTTTAAGTTTGACTAAAACTGCATTACAACTTATGAAGAAATATTTTGGGCTGTTGAGCTGTTTATGGAATACTTTTCATTTTGTTGGTGTTTATAATAGTAGTTTCCTATGCATTGTGTTTCTATGCATGCCAGTGAAATCTTCCTAATTGTTTGGTAGCATTTGAATGATTTCTTAGAGTATAAACTGTAATAATGAGTGGACTCAATCAAACCGAGTCTGCCGAGTTCAAACTATCTTCAATATCTGTGACTTAATTAAAATGATTCCTAATGAATGCTTACTCTGTTATAGAAGGCCTACTGTTGTTTGTTTGTAAAATCATGTTGTTAGTGAAAGAAATGAATTGATTAACATTTATAAAAAAATGTATTTAAACATTGGTGATATCCCTTCCAGCCACTGAGAAAAACAGATTAAACAGATAGCAATATTTCACAGTGATTGTCTATTGATAGTAATTATGTACAGTACTGCATATATTTTGTTAATTTACTTGAGCCATTTATCAATATTGAAGTATTATTAATGATTCTGTAAGAAGGACTTTTATAAAAGATGAAACCAATATTATAAAACTGAGATTGAAGACCAGTCTCAAATTTCAAGCATCACTTGCTTTAGATTTAAGTCTTGCCACCATTTTGGCCAATTAAAAGCTTGAGATTTAAGACTGGTCTCCTATCTCAGTTTTATCATCTTTGAATATGGTCGCAGAGCTGACTTCTATTGGATCAGACTAAATGTTACAATGTTATAATGTCTTCAAATGTCTTCAACTACTGATCTTACAAAGCCAGTAAATTTTGTTTCTTTATTCATCAAATAATTTTTACACTTTTGTTCTCAATATTCTGTCTTAAAATGAAATAAGCAATAAATTTAGGTGAAATTTGTCCACAAGTTCTGTTTTAGGGAAATATATACACTAATATACAGTTTTATGACTGTTCTTTTTTATTTTATTTTCAGTATTTCTCATAAAACGAGTGTTTTACATTCCCTTAACATAAGAAAGTGGATTTTTATTGTGCCAGAGCGAAAGATGATACCAGATTTTATCATCGCCTAATATGCATTTTATTGGTACTTTAGATGAGTAATGAAGACCCCAACAGCCTAATATTAAGTCATCGTGTATATTTTTTCAAAAGAAATTGTATCTTAATTCATTATTGACAACCGCAGCTAAGCAAAAAGTTGATGATAGTTTACAGTTTCAGTGGGCAAATGTGACAACGAAAATAAAAAAGATGGTAATTGAAATATGGTTAGACGGATTTTATCCTATAGCCAGAATGTCTGCCTTAAAGTTCACTATTTTATGGGCACATAAAGGATGTTAACGTTGTGAATCAGAATGTATAATTTATTGTTCTGTATTCATAAAATTCTATTTTTATAAAATATATTAAAAGGATTGTCAAAGAAACCGCAAGTAATGGGTTTGCCATGAGCTTCCCCCAAGAGCATGTTTTTTTTTTCAACTTGCAGCCTGATATGCAATGAACTAACATTATTGTTTGAAGCTCAGAGTTAATTTTTGTTGGGATCAGAAACCCATATGATCGACATATCCAAAATCAATTGAGGTTATTGTTATATTGGGTTGTAAACATTTTAGTCTGATTGGTGACTGCCTTGTTATGCATTTTGCATCTCTCTTAACAATGATTTATTGGAAAGAGTTCAAAAATTAAAAAGGTCATTAAGTAAAATTGATATGTACATTTTTGTTTTAAATTTATCAAAACTGTTCTAATTTATTATAATTGAATTTCTTCTAAAACAATAAATCACAAAAGTGGAGTAATTTTTACTTGGTATTTGTGAAATTTTCAGTTTTAACAGTAAAAAGAAGCGAAATTCCAGTTAAGTTATATATTTTTTCAGATGTTCACAGGTATGTGACATTGACAGAGCAAATGTCATCGGGAGGCGTAGTGTTGCATGATCTGTTCTATTCATGAACGTTATCCCATTAACAGAAATATAATCCCGACATGCAATGAATGACACGAGTTACTGCTGGGTTGTTGATCACTATTGAATTAAACTGAACTATTCTGTGACAGTACTGGGTAGTTGAATTCATTAGGGTTTGGAGATAGTTTTCTTTATTAGTTTGTCATAGGAACATGATTTAGTGTGAGCAGAGTATTATCTGAATGCAGGATGCTGCAGAAAAATTAATATCATGTCATTTGAGATCTGTGACACGTCATGACAAAGTTGGTTGCTTATGGCACATGCAGCCAGTGTAGACCCAGATTGGCCTGACCATCCGCAGTTTTTTCATGGTGTGCCCCATATTGTTGAGTTTTGTCATCCAAGCATAAATCCAAGCTTGTAAATTGTATTTTTGCATGAAAACGTGTTTTGCTAAAAATATATATAAAAGAAATCATTCAGTGACCTGTGGAACCCTCAGCATGTGCAGAAATGGTGAATATAACATCATTAATGCACTTAAAAGTTTCATTCAATGGGTTAAAGAGAGAACATAGGAATTTTTCATTCAAGTAAAAAGTCTGCCAGTAATATATCAGTTTCTTTTGGCTTATTTGTGTGCATGACCAGCATATCTAAAGTATTGTTTGTGACTGGGGACTTTATCATGCATAAATCCATTTTTTTTATTTATGTAATTCAAACACTGGAAAACAAACTCCATAAAAGCCATTTAAGGCAAACAGAACATTTATTAATGCAAAAATATTGTATAAACATGAAACAAACATTAAATTTTATTCAAAACAATTTTGCAGAAATTAAGAAATACAAAAAATCTCTGCAGAATTAATCATGACAGCTATCTTTAATATCATACTTTCGGAAAGGCATTTGCAAAAACATGTACATGTATACAGTATCTGAGTCACTGTCATTTTTTAAAACAAAAATACAATATAATCATTTATATGAAGACCATTTAGAAATTTTAGAATTGTTCACTCCTTATTTTCACGCATTGTATTTAAAGCCTGCATTTATTTTACCTAACACACTTTTGGGTATAACTTACTAAGTTTTTTGTTATTTAAGTTTACCATGTTTTATAATGTGTAGATATATTTATATTAAATTTGCTGTATGTTGTAGGTGCTTTCCTTATTTAATTTTTATTACAGAGAAATTTAATAAATGTGTGTGGGGTTGTTTGATACCAGTATATCAAGTAAATTATTTAGATTTTGATGAATAAGATTGGAGTCAATCATTAAAACAAATCATCATAATGATGTTAAAGGGTGCGTAATGTTATACCAAACATCGTTGATATCATCAAATAATAATTGCTTCTATAACCTATATTTTCATAATTGTTCAAATTTGTCGAGGCCTGTTTTTCTGTGTCATGATATAAAACGTTTCTCTTTTGTCATGTTAATTCTTATATATAATGAATGGTTTAATTTTCTTTTGAACCATTTGTTAACACAAATATGTAATAATGTTTGAAATGTTTTTTTCTTAACTTTATTGCATTTCTTTTATGTCTCTATGGTTTTCAAAAACAGAAAATCTGGTCTTGTAGATACATTTGCTTCAACATTTCATGTAAAGTTGTTCTTTATTCAATTTAGACAATTGAGCATGCTTTAAAATTGACCATCAGTAGTTGTGAAAATTGTGTGCATTTATTGTTGAAGGCCAAAAAGCTGAGATAATCATAATTCTGTTGTTGATTTTGTTGCAGAAATTAACAAGAAATTCTAACATACACTAATACAATGTATCTGTTTTTGGTTATACATTTATTTTTTAAGAATTCTGTTACAGTTGAAATTATTTACTTATAGAACTGTTGGATACAACTGTTTGAACTTCAACAACCGTGAAAATACAATGTGTCATTTAAAACTGATTTTGGTAACTAACACAAGTTTGTATAAAGCAATTTAGTGCATGTAACAAACAGACTGACAAAGCCAATTGTGTCCTTGTGGCTTGACAGAATTCTGTTTGTTTTACTCTTGAAAATCAATTAGTAGTCAGGGAGCCCTGAACATCTCCAGCAATTATGAACATTAATCATAACGGTCCTGTAACTACTGATCAAAACCGTTAATTGATTTTCCCACTGGAAAATTTACTTCTGTCCATTAATGATACTTGTAACCCAAACGGCACTATCTTGAATTTTTTGTGGACTGCATGGAGCTAAAAAAATAATGGGATACAAACTAGACACTTATTCTGAAAATTTATATATCATTTAAAAAATGCACTTGTCATTTGAAGCTCCGTGACAAGTTTTGGGCTTAAGGAATAATGATACAAAATTAAATTAATAGTTTACACCCTAGTCAAGGAAAGGTGTTTATAGATTGTAACATTTCACTTGCCTGGTAAATGTTAAGGCTGCTATAAAACAGAACACAGAAACACAAGTAAGACATAATAAATCCACAGCATTAAAATTAAATATTCATTTTGTTAAAAAAATGAATTTTGATCAACTACTTTTTGTTTTATTAAATTGCATGATACAAGACACAATTCATAAACTAATATCAGCTACAGTTCATAGTTGGATCTCAGCTTTCTGATCTGTTGGTTTACAAAGTCACATGACTATGACATCAAGATGTGGGGGTGGGCGGTGGATTGGTGTTGGTAACTTTTGACTCTTCTCGTGGCTAGTCTGTACCTGAAAAAAATGTATAAATTTTGTTTAAAAAGATCATATCATTCTTGTTACTTTAACATAGTGCTTTTGCTGAAGCCTCAAACTTTTAACATAAAATTTGTCTCCAAAATTGATATGCACATCAGTTCATCCTTTGATGTACACATTATTACACCAATTGTAAATTCCAGAAAGAAATGATTATCTTACATTGTCTCTAGTGCCTCATATCTGCTAGTTTTGGCTCATTTACTTCCTATTTCCTGAGCCGTCCATCATATTGAGTCCAAAATGCCACATTTCATGATATCATATCACTTTAATAATGGACAATCATGACTATTGATTACTGCTTCCATTTCATTGTTTGAAGGAATTGTTGCTAGAGGACAAACATATAATTGCTAGGAAAAGTCACTTACCAAGTAACAATTGGAAGATTTCGGTGATAAACTTTTCCTGAAATTACAAGTCATTGCATGGTACAGATTCCAATTTTGAGCCGGGCAATAAGAAACCATTCAGTTGGATTGGAACAAGTAAATTTATGCTATAAAACAAGTAAATTTATGCTGTAAAACAAGTAAATTTATGCTATAAAACTGCATTATAAATTGTAGTTTTGATATTTTGATTTTTTCATTATGTTCTAAGACAAAGTCACAGTTATTTTTTTATAAGAAAACACATTGTACGTGTACTTTGTATTGGGGTCAAGCACTTAGTTAGCTTTGTACCTGAAAAATTTAAAATTCAGAAACAAATTGTATTACGACAATGATAAATCTTTGCATATCTGAACTCCATTTGATGACAAATCCTCAGATATATCACCGACGACTATTTATTATTTCATAAATAATGCACCAGCTTATGTAATATAATGGACAAAGATTTTGTTAATATCAGCACGCTAATTCAGATCAATAGATTTGATATAATGCTATACATTGTAGGAGAAATTTGTGCATTTTGAATATTTTGGAAATATTTGATAACACAACTAGCTTTAATTAACCATTAAATATTAAAATTAATTTAAAGCATTATATGCGCTATAGCTATGAAATGTACATAATGTTTCTCCTATGGGTCTATATCTCTCCGGAAGTATTCTATGGTCAATATTCTACCATGAGTGGTCAGTTTTAATAAACAAAATGTGCATTATTGTTGTTATAACGGTCAGTTGTGATCAATGGAAATGAGCTATAAGAGACAATCGGCAAACTCCAGATGTCCGCTGATGGCCAGAGATAAAGCTATGATTCAGTCCCTGAAATTCTCGCTGACCATCGGTCAGTTTTCGGTGACATTGGTAACTAGAATAATGGAGTAGGAGTCTGATAGTGGGACATCAATCTCAGGCTGGGTGACACAATCTCTGTCAGTGTAAAATGGACCTCTGTAAAATATTAGTCTCTTCAAAACATTACCCATTTTTTACAGATAAAAGTTTTGTTTGAAAAGGGGGTTAAAACCTCACATTTGTCTATGTTGGGGTTTAAGATGCCCTAGGAATGAGTAGTACTTAGATGCTAACAAAACTATACAGAACAAAAAAAGAAACTTTTGAATTAAAAATAAAAAATCTGATTGGAAGATGCTTTCTTTTATTCTTTTAATGGTATTTGAACATATCTGTTAGTTCCAAAACAATAACTGACAGCAATAATGTAAAAGGAGTTTCCCATGTAATTATGTGGAAGTTTCTTACTATGTTCAGTATATTGTGGTTGGTCATATAAGGTTCAAGAACATATATCATTACAACATAGATCCTATACAAATTACTGTCAACAATATTAATGACATTGCACTAGTTTCCAATAAAAAGAAAAGCACCATGATTTTATCAACAGACCAATTGATTTAATTCCAGCATAAAAAAGAATTGCTCTTCTCTCCAAATGTAATTTCAAACAAAAATATTTTTTAAATCTTCATAACAGTTACCACCATTTTAATACTTTTTTAAGGTCTTAACCAGTTGTTTCAGTGTTATGGAAATCTATTAATTGAGTCTGTGAACTAAATACAAGCAGTATAGACCCTGATTGAACTGGGTCTGTTTGAAAGCTGATCTTGGTCTACTGTTCACAAATGTGACAAAAGCAGTGTTTCATGTTTCCAAAGTTTAATTCCTTCTAATTAATGAGCTAGAATTTTAACAGTTTTTAACTAGAAAGAAACATTGTCTTCTCAATAAACACTTAGTTTAATACCCAAATGGTTATAATCCAAAATTGCAAAAATCATTAATATTTTTTTCTGAAAATGTGACAAAAGTTCCTTGTACAAATTTTTTTAGGAGAATTTAAAACAATTATTCTTCCTCAAAAGTTTTAATTAAATTCCATCTGGACCAAAAGTTGATTGATCAGTCATTTGATAAAATTGACCATGTGATTTATGAATTCCAGCAATAATGGGGCTTGCATTATCAAATTTTGCGTGCAATAAAATTCATTTCTCATCAATGATTACAGATAATTGAAATAATCAAAGCATTTATGATCAGTGGTCATTCTGTTAGGGTTGACCACTGATGGTCAACTTCCCACATTTAATATCAATTTACATAATTTTTGCATTATTTCATCTGCTTTAATGGAATGGTCAGTCAGTGCTCCTGATATTGATGACCAGACTGGGAACCGGCTCAATGAATATTTAGTTTTTTTTGTTGACGATGTAGAAAATCGTGGTTGCTTAGTTAAATTCTTTGTGTACTAACTAAGTCTTGTCATAACTAAATACTGTAACACTTCAGGCACTAAAGCCAAGTTTACACTGTCCTGGTATTCAGCCCTGGTGTGTCCTGGTTTGGACATTCAAGTGCTTTGAAGCACAATATTTGTCAATTTTTAATCAAGAATAGACCTACATCAGTCATTGCAGTCTAATCAGGATCTACACTTTTCACTGTTCAATCAATAAATTCACTTAATAAAATGACTTTAAGTGATAGAATGGTTAATCAATTACATTAGTAATTAGGAATGAAAAGTCAAATGAGCCTTCTTTTTTGTAAATACAAAAAAATTAAACTTTGACCCTGATCAAGAAGTAATCTTAGTACTCGTGCTGATTTGTGTCTACATTATTATCAGAGTTTTGTCTGAGGTCTCGGTGCTCTTGTCCTGCTGGCAATATTCTTCTTATAATTAATTGTCTCGCTGATGTCATGGCTAAAACGCGATGTAATAGAAACTGTAATTTCTGAGAAAATTAACGGATATACTTGTCTGGTCAACAGGACAGATAAGTAAACTCCTGTCAGCTGAAACGCTATCATTGGCTGATTGAGAACTTTGGCCATTTTCTGGCCGAGTATGTGAAAAAGACAAATGGTCATTTAGCGACATTCCGAGCATAAAATTATGGGTAAGATGATACCGTTTTGATGTTGTTTTATTCGTGCTTAGCGGTCATTTGACAGTTTATCCTGTCCATATAAGGTGCTAAATTGGGCAGATCTTTGTTTTAGAACTGCCTTTTTGTGAAAGTGGACCAATTTTCCGCTGGTTGGACATTTGTTAAAAACATCTATTGTCAATTATCATGCGCTCTTTTGGAAATACCATTTACCCTGTTTAAATGCTCTTAATTACTGAAATCTGAGAATATAATTGAATGAGTTTTCGGTGTGATTGACATTTATTTTTACCCATGAATTTTATTAGCTCGACTATTCGAAGAATAGGGGAGCTATCCTACTCACCCCGGTGTCGGCGTCGGCGTCGGCGGCTCCGTCCGTTAAACAAAATATGCACTTTGGTCCATAACTTAAAAACTACTTATGATATCAACTTCAAACTTGAAATATATATTCACCATCAAATTCTACATCATTACCAACAAGACCCATAACTCTGCTACAAATATTTTTTAAGTTATGCCCCTTTTTCACTTAAATTTTGCGTTAAGGAAAATATGCACTTTGGTCCATAACTTATAAACTACTGGAGATATCAACTTGAAATTTGGAATATATATTCACCATCAAATTCTACATCATTACCAACAAGACCCATAACTCTGCTGTCAATATATTTCAAGTTATGCCCCTTTTTTCTTATATTTTGTGTTAAGCAAAATATGCATTTTGCCCATAACTTCAAAACTACTTGAGATATTGCCTTGAAACTTGAAATATATTTTCACCATCAAAATCTACATCATAACCAACAAGACCCATAACCCTGCTTTCAATATTTTTCAAATTATGCCCCTTTTCCACTTACATTTTGTGTTAAGCAAAATATACACTTGGCCCTTAACTTCATTATTAATGGAGGGATTTCAAAATAACTTGGCACAAATGTTCACCATGACAAGGCGGTGTGTCGCGTACAATACCTATGCCTGTAGGTCGAAGGTCAAGGTCATTGTTACAAAAAATAGAATTTTCTTGTCCGGGCTGTAACTTTGTTATGAATGGAGGGATTTCAATATAACTTGACACAAATGTTCACAATGACAAGGCTGTGTGTCCGCACAATACCCATGGCTGTAGATCCAAGGTCAAGGTGACTGTTACTAAAAATAGAATTTTCTTGTCCACGCTGTAACTTTGTTTTGAATGGAGGGATTTCGAAATAACTTGACACAAATGTTCACTATGACAGGGTGGTGTGTCGCGTACCATGCCCA